>CAKAOI010030812.1:0-69195 GCA_916701655.1 Sebastiscus albofasciatus | reverse complement strand
TCCATAATAACCTTTCAGCATATTGTAATTCAAGTGGTCTGAGAGAAAACTAGACTTCTGCACCTCCTCATGGCTCTGTTTTCAGGCTTTAAAAAATCAAACCTGTGACGGGAGACTTTGGCCAATCACAGGTCATTTCAGAGAGAGAGCGTTCCTATTGGCTGCTCATTTAATGGAGGAAGCTGTCAACCACTTGCGAACTCCAATCAAACGTTTAAACTAGGCAGCGCTGAGAAAATATGAATCAATAATCTGTTACTTTAATACCTATTTCTCTTCTCAAATGTTTTCAGAAACATCTTGTAGTGTACTGTTTAGTAAAATGAGAGAGTTTGCTCCGGCTGGTGGGCGGTGCTTGGTATTTCCTCAACTGGTCTCAACATGGCTGCCGGGTCACAAACTTTCTCATTTTAACCGTTTGATCAGAGTTTGTGAGTAATTGACAGCTGCTCAGAGACGGCAGACTCCAGCTCGTCTCTGATTGGTTGTTTTCCTCCGGTCTGTGACATCTTGCAGATGGCATTAGGAGCACCGGAGGACACCGGAGGACACCGGAGGACACCGGAGGACACCGGAGGACACCGGAGGACACAGAGGCACATGATTTTTTTCAGATTACCTGTCTCATGCACTACTGTCAGGATATAGTGATCGTTTTATGAAAATTACATTTTTAATCATATTTGCTATATTTCAACCCACTGCAGCTTTAAGTTATAAACCAGGCTTCATTCATTTAAACCATACATAAAACAAATTTCCATCTCTCCTCTGACACAAACACACAACATCCATATCAGACACATGTGTAATGAATTCTAAACTTTTGAAAAGCATGTATGAAAAAAAAAAAACCTAGATAAAACTGTAGATTATAGTGTGGACACCAGGGTCCTGCACACATCATCAAGTCCCAGCTATGCATTGTGTTGTAGGAAACTTACGGTGCAATTACTTGTCCTTCCCTCCCCTGACAAAGTGGCGTGGGCGGAAAAAGCTTCTGTTAATCATGAGCTCTATTTTATCACTTCCAGGTAGAGACCCTTTGCTGTGCGAGGGAGCTGCATTAGCACACTTTGCCGAAAGATCCCCAGCCTGCATTACCATAATTGTGGCCAAAATGTCAGCAAAAAAACAGGGAATTCGTCATTCCCTATCTCCCCTTGTTTTAAAAAATGTTCAGCTCCGCCTGATGACCCTGCAGCCCCCCTCAGTCCAACAAAAACAGTGAAAAAAAGGAACTAAAGGCCGTCCACATATAGTCATTGCCTCTCGTCTTAGCAGTTTGTATGGGGAACCATCAGTGACAGCACGCCCCAACCTCCTCCAAAGGTTCATTTGTCTGTAATGTACATTGCAGTAAGAGAGTGTGTTTGTCTCTGTGAATGTGTGTGTGTGTGTGTGTGTGTGTGTGTGTGTGTGTGTGTGTGTGTGTGTGTGTGTGTGTGTGTGCGTGTGTGTGTGTGAGAGAGAGAAAGAGGGACAGAGTGCATAACAGAGGGAGAAATGGGACTATTACTGTGAGGTGTGTGTGTGTGTATGTGTGTGTGTGTGTGTGTGTGTGTGTGTTCTCCAGTGTGTGTATTCCATTAAATGCAAGCACGGTGTACCAGTGTTAATCTATGTGAGTGGCCAAGCAGGCGGCAGAGTGTGAGTCAGTGCGGGGGTGCGGACATGGAGTGAGGGTAAGGGGCCAACTAATGCTGAGTGGCAGTTGATAATGCCAGACCGCATATCAGCATCTGCCCTCCGGCTCCATGCTTACCTCTCCGAGCCTGGTGCTGCCACCATCAAGCATTTCAACAAAGACACACACACACACACACACACGCACACACACACACACACAATGACATGACTGCCTTACAAACACTCCGCATTCTGCAGCAAACAGTCCCTTTCACAAAATCTAATCAAACAGAGGTTATGTGGCGCCTCGAGCCATCGTAACAAATTACAACTTCATTTGATGTGTGCATATCTCGTCTGCTAACACAAAACAACATATTTGCACACACAGACCAAGTTGAAACCGACCTCAAAACAGAAACAAAGCGCCATTTTAGTTCCCAGGTAGAGAGGGAGTATGTTCATTTGCCTTCTCACAAACACAGGAGCTGCAGAATCACTATATGAGCTTTTGTATGTTTATTTTTGATACGCTTTAAACCCTTTAAAATGAGACATCAAAGATGATATTTCTGTTCATCCGCACCTTATATTTCTCTGATCAGATAAGAAGTATCAAAAATCTAACATTCACATCAGTAGAGCGTAACATTTTGAATCAGACCATGCAATAATGGCTTAATAAAGTTGGCCCCGTGCGACTCTGACGTCTGCAGCTAATATCCAATTAACCTTAGAACATCGCTGATAATATAGAATCCCTGTCTGTGGTTAAAAGAACGTACAGTGCAAGTATTAACACAGCACACACACAGACAAAGAAAACACATCCATAAACGTGCACACACACACACACACACACACACACACACACACACAAACACACACACCTGGAAATAAAAGCCTTGATGCAGTGAGAAACGAACCCGTATGAGGAATGACAGCTGAATTTAGTGGCACACAAGGCCAGCACGGAGGCTTGGCACTGATAAATGAAGTGTATGGAAATGAGCTCGGCTTTAACATTGTAAATCAACTTGTTTCTATATTATCCAGCACATGAATTCCAGTAACGTCTTCCTGTAACTTCAGCACAACAAGAAAGCTGAATATCAGACATACTGTAGCGGTGTTTGTCCTTGAACCATAATGTACAAAATGCTCCATTACAGCAGACCTTGGGGATGACTGGTTGACAGTGGAAGTGGTTTTTATTTTATAAGAAATTGAGCAGAAAGAAAGTCGAAATAAAGAACAGAGGTGAATTCACATGAGTGGGTCATGTAATCAAAGCATCCCTCTACAACCCAGAGTTGTTTACTTCAGCAAGCCTTTGATTCTTATCCTGTTCCAGGCAGGACTAGTGCGGTTTAAAGCCTTGGGGCAGACTTAATTCCGCACCGCTACTTTTCAGCAAAGCTGCTGAATTTTTCTCCTTACCTTGGTATTGATAATGATCAGAATTGGAGTCAGATAGCGTACGAGTAATCATTCAGAAAAGCTTTTCATATACATGCATTGATTTGTGGGTAACACTTTATGATAAGGGTACAATTTACATTCTTAAGTAATACACAACTAACGCATGAGTCATGATGATTTAATGAATCCTAAATGAATGCAGGATGTCTGATGAGTTCCTGTTGGTCACTTTTAAGAATGATTGAGTCACTATGTGATTAGATAATGCTTAAAGAGGACCTATTATGTTTATTTTCAGGTGTAGACTCATATTTTGGGTTTCTGCTCAAACATGTTTACATGCTTTAATGTTCAAAAAACGCTTTATTTTTCTCATACCGGCTGTGCTGCAGCACCTCTTTTCACCCTCTGTCTGAAACGCTCTGTTTGAGCTCCTCCCCCTCCCCTCCTGAAAAGCCCAGTCTGATCTGATTGGTCAGCTGGCCCATTCTGTTGTGATTGGTCAACCAAACCAAACTCTTCGGACACCGCGCCAGCTTCACTCTACCAAGCATTGTTTGAGGGAATTCTAAAATAGCCGCTAGGCAGGTATTATGCAAATGTGTTCCTTGGTGATATCACCACGTTACGTAGGAAAAGGCGGGACTTCAAGCAAGGTGTTTCAGGAGAAGTGTTTCTGTGGGGGAGAGTAAAGCTATGTTTATACTTGCGCGAGACACTGTGTTGCAGGCCTCTGTAGATGGCGCGCGCACTACAAGCATGCACAAAGGCGTTTATGCTCAATGCATTGTTCGTTGCAATGTGCTCCGAAACGCCAGGAGGCATACAAACATAATATTCTGTGGGTAAGCAAGAAGTCAACGAGCGGACCAGAAAGGAAAGAAGGCTGCCTGGCAACAGCAGTAAACACTAAACACTGATGTACGTACTGCCAATCATTTCATTTGTGTACTGTAATTATTACTGTCGCTTACCTCCAAGTCAAAATCATTTTCTGTCTCTCTGTGCTCCAGGTCGCCACTCTGTCCATGAGACCTTTGTTTTTAGCTTTTACAAAACAATCTCTCATATTCTTTCACAGCTTGCGGTAAAAAGCCTTTTCTTTCCCCAGTGTTACCCATTTCTTTCCAAGTATTTAATGACATGTGACTGTCGTAGAGACGTCTGTACAGGCAAACCTGCTCAGCCCGTCTTCCCTCAAAGGCGTCCATGATGGCGTAGTTACAAAAATTCAGAGGTGCACGATCAAGCACTGCGACAATTTTCGGAGCCTTCATACACCCCGCGAAAGCCGCAATGACATCATTTTCTGGCGCACGCAACTTGTGCCAGCTTCACTGCCGCGACCATAAATCAGGCTTAGCTCCCTTTGGCATGGATATTGGGCTTTGTAACTTTGCAGACTTTTTATATGTACTGCACAAAAAATTATATAACACACCAAAGGAAAGGGGAAAAAAGCACAAAAGCATAATAGGTTATCTTTAATTAATCATCAATCAATGAATGCAAACTCACAGTCAACTGCATCTGTCCATTCTCCCTTGGTTTGTCAACTGGTAGATGTTTTCGGTTTTAGTGTGCTCCTATTGTGCTACACTCCCTTTCAACAAAAACATCTTTAAAGAAAACGCTATGTGCCACCCCCTACTGTGATGTAGATGTTGGCATCTGACTACCACAAAACAGCCTCATATTTTTATGAGCATAACAGTGTTCTTCTGCTTTTAGAGAAGCTGAGCTAATGCATGGGTCTGAAATTATCTATTCTGTGTATATAACTGGATTCTAGCTAATTTGGGGGCATACAAATGTATGTAACTAATCACATAAACTCATAGGGATTTTCTGAATGGTGAGCAACGAGAATTCATGATATACCCTGCATTCATTCATGCATTAAATCACTGTGCATCTCTTAAGCATGTGCCCTTATCGTAAAATGTTACCCATTTGGATACAAATGGTTGCTCACTTGTGTCTCTGTGGTGTGAAAAAGAATGGTGCTATGTTAAGAGCACAATGTGCTGCTCACAGATGGAGAGCAGCCAGAAATCAAGTGAGACAGCGGGTGGAAAATTGTGCAATCCCTGGAAATTGAGCAGAAATTGAGCAGCAAAGCGCGGCTGCTCCCCGTTGGCCCGTGAGCCATGTAGCCACAGAGGATCAGGGCCACCTCAGACAAAAGCCTAACAACCAGGCTGCAAGAGAAATAGTCCCCTGGAGTGAACGCCACTTTTCTGTCTGAAGCCGCAGATGCAAGTCATTGATTCTTTGGAGCACATCACTAAATGACCCTAATTGATAGCCTGTGAACGAGGTCACTCTATTTTTTTTTTCTTCTTCCCCCCAAGCTCCTGAATCTGAAGCCTAAGCAGAGGAAGGAAGGAACAAGGGAGGAAGACGCAACACACTAACCTTTAACATGTGAGAAGGAAAATGGCTGTGTACCAGCTCTATCTCTACAATTTTCTCCTTTCATTGAGGAAAAGTACTATTTCATTCATGCCATTTCCGTTCATTCATCAGCTGGGGCCAGCCTAGACTCACAGTGCCATCTCCACACCAACATTCTTATCAATGGAAGTGACGTCAGCACTGCCTGCAGCTGGGGGGTGGGGGGTGGAGGGGGTGTCACGTGGTTCAGTGAGGGGTATATACAATAAAGTTGCGCTGACAGTGGGGCTGAAAACATTCACTCAATTGTACATTAGCACCAGGGCTGCTGCCATACAAACACACCACACAACTAGGCTAAATAAAGATTGTTTTTCTTGATGTTGGTCACAGGCTGAAGAGAGAGGGGGAAAAAAACTGAAAGTGTCTCAGTTGATCCACTATTCATGAAATAATCTTGGCTTTACCCGCGTTGTGAGTTTCACCACTTCCCCACCCCCCAGTGGGACTCCAGGTAAGTGGAACCAAATCTCATTTTTTTCATTTACAAGTCAGGATATTCTATTACTGTTATTTATTTAACCGTTATTAAATTCTGATTTTGATTTGTAAAAAAAAAAGAAAAAAAAGGAGGAGTGAGGCGTATCTTGGGGAGTGTAGATGAATTTCTTTTATAATCTCAACTTTATCAGAAGAATTCATCTGTTTGCTGCAACTGGGCGTCTGTTAATTGGAAAGTAGATAGGCCTATGTACTGTTTCTATATTTAAAGGAATACATTTTGTAACTATCTAGAAATATTTTGACAATTATTTTCCATTTTTTACTTTCATAATTTTTACTAAATCGAGAAATTAACACATTAAGAAACCAAGGTTTCTTTTTTGTTATGTAACATTAATAATTGTGACAAGAAAAAACAATATAATATGTTTTGTATTTATTTTTTGGGACGATAATTAAAGAGTTAAGCCTCAAGATCGGCTCAAGATCTCCTATCAAAATTGGATTGATATTTTTCAAACGTTAATGTTAAGAAAAATCGTGCCATTTTTGGGGATTTAAATGCCACAGTCAATTTTCTGTTATTAAATTCTAATTAAATTAAGAGTCTAAATCACGTCTTCTACAGGCCAGTTACCTTACTTAGTGGATTTGTTTCGTTTTCCACCTTGCTAATCCAGTTGAAAAAAATTTAAATAGTTAAAATTTGGGCTACACGCTGCGCTGTGCCCAAATGTGTGCTCGTCTGCATTCCAGCAGTGCCACTGAGGAGAAACATGCCCACAACACACAAGGACGAAGCCGCGTTACTTACTGACTGCTCTCCCCATGTTCCTTGTGCAAAAAAGCGTTATCCGCTCAAATTTAACATCCAGCTCATTTACAATTTGGATGGAGCACTCAGGGACCGTAGGGTTAAATAACTCAACCATAGCCACCAGTTTTACGCATGACTTCCCCGTGCGTGCCGTCTTTATACCGGTGTCCTGGTCACATCGCCTTGACGCACGGAATACCAAAACCAGAGCTAATACAGAGACAGAGCTCGGATCAATCTGTATTTTCTGCATCTTTCTTATGAAATTGACGTTTTTTTGCGCTTAAAATGGCAAGTGCGTGCGTTCTGGTTGGGTTGGCTTGGAGGAAGAGGTGAGACATTTTTTTTTAAATGCTAGAAATTCAGACTGAAAATTCAATACGTGCATTTATTACTTTAATGTTGTAACAATTTACCCGGTTAAATCTCAGGGGAAAAAATACGAGGGCATGCATCAATTCATCCGCGCGGTGGAGAGATAATGACTGGCTTAACGCACGACTACAGACAGAAAATGGCTCATGTGTAGGTTCGAAGCGCAATTTCTTTATGCAAATTTTTACCTTCCTCTTGAAATACATGGGCAATTAGATATCAAAAGAATTACGACTGGTCTGGTCAGATCAGACCTTTGTCTCTGTGTTTCCACTGATGTTACAATTGCAAAATAAGAAATATTATAAACTAAAATCTGATTTTTCATCAAAAACACCCAGAATAAAAGCATGAAACTTTCTTTGTTAGGTTTGACATTGGCATTAGACTGCGTGCTTTGTTCTCAAACGTTTGCTCAATCAAAACTGCTCACAGTGTTAACTGCTTTTGTATGGTGGCTACATGGTGGAAAGATTTTTAAATTGGAGACTTGTAATCTATATGCTGTTTTAAATTTCTGGCAGGCTATATGTGCTCTAATACCATAAAAGTATTTCTTACCAGTAATCCTCTATATATTTTAGACTGGCCTTTTCACAAAACAGCTGTATATTATTTAAATGATGCAGATGTGCTCATATTGTCACTGAAATTCCTCTTGATTCCTGAGAAAAAACTACAACAGATGAATCACTTCTCATGTGTCTTTTGTACTTCTCCCTCTGCCTTCCTCCTTTATCTTCTTCAGGTGCTTAACCTCCCTCCTGCCAGTTCTGCATGGTCATGACCTGTCATCACGCCCCTTCCACAGCCCACCTCATCCTATTGGTCCTGCTCATTGTCACTCCACAGCTGGCTGGCACCGCCCCTGCGTGGGGAGAGGGAAGGGAGGGAGGGGTGGAGGGGCGCACCCGGACAGACCTTAAAGAGGACAACCTCGCCCCCTTTCTCTTGCCCCCACCCCAGAGTCTCTCCAGCCCTGACAACGCGTCGCTAGACCGGGGCCGGGGCCTGGGTCGAGATAGCCAATCAGATAAAGTGACGGACCCGGCGCAGGTGCTCGCTGTTCTTTTGGAGGCGCTGGACCACCCGGGGGAGAGTGAAATCCAGGCGAGCAGAGACTGGGAAGAGGATCAGAGTCAGGAGCTGCCCTCCACTGAAGGCTTGGAGGGTGGTGAGATAAGGAGAACAGGGGAGACGGAGGGAGACAGGGGGGTGGAGGAGGAGGAGGAGGGGCGAGAGGCTGATAAAGCTATTGAACAGCTAATTGTAGGCCATTTGACAGCTGCTCAGGGTGATAACTTAAAAGAAAGGGATGAGGAAGGTAAAAACACAAGGTCAGAGGAGGATCGAGGGTGGTCCGTGGAGGATGTGGGAGCTGATAGTGTAAATGAGGAGGAAGGGAAAGAAGAAGATGAGGGGCAGGAGGATGGAAATGATTTAGAAAGTTTCTTAAACAAAGCCAGATCAAGTTCCGCCTCACAGAGAGATGATCCCTCTCTGCAGCGCAAAATACGAGGCTACTTCCAAAACATTGACTTGGGTCTCCAAGATAATGAGATCCTGCCTCCTCTGAAGGGCTACAAGGCGTACAACACTCAGCTAGCACGAGCCGGAAAGAAGCTGCACTGGGAGGAGAACCAGTCTCGTAACCTACCCGTCAAGGGGGGCAACTTCATGGACGACTTTGAGGATGGTGGAGAGGAGCTGGAGGAGGAGGTCGAAGAAGAAGAGGAGAGCCTCTCCCACATGGAAGAGGAGGCGAGAGCGCGCGCAGAGAAGCAGGAGGTGCTCCGACAGCAGGAGGAGGCGGAGCAAGCCAGAGAGGAGGAGCAGAGACTGGCAGACATTGCCTCCGACATGCTGCTGCAGTACATGGGGAGGAAGCAGCAATCCTACATGAAGCCGCGGCAGAAAAGCAGCATGGGGCCTGCCAGCAATACCGCAGAGGACAAGCGCTCTGAGGAGGTCATCCCCGATGAAGACGACCTGGACCAGCAAATGATCGACAGGCTGATCGAGATCAGCAGCAAGCTGCACCTGCCTGCTGACGATGTGATTGAGATTATTAGTGACGTGGAGGAGAAGAAGAAGAAAAGGAAAGAGTTGCAACAGCTGCCAACCAACACCAACCCCGTCGCCCCGCGCTTCAGGCCTCTAGTACCTCCTCCTCTGGCTGCTCCGCCTATCTATCATTACACAGCCTCAAAAAACCCCAAGAAAGCCCCTTACAGGTACAACAAGTCCAACAAGAAATGGCACAAGGACAAAGTCAAGTCATACAAGCAGGACTATTGGTATAAGCCTCAGAAGCAGCTTGACTACTGGTATAAACCCCAGAAACAGTTTTTAGCCTTCCCCTCCTATCCATACTACCAGAAGCCATATCGAGCATACTATCCTGTCTATTTCCCATATCCCAAACCACAATACTATGGCAAGCCCTCCCCCTCCAGGGATCAGCCGTTCGGCCCCCAGGAACTTGACCTCCAGGCCCCAAGGCGCAGGCACAGGGCTGGGGGTAAGAACCGTGGACAAGGCTGGAGGCAGCAGCCAGCGCCCCGCCTGCCTCTCACCCCTTATATCTCTAACTATATCCTCCCTCACCCACGGACCTACCAACCCCTACCTCCGCCCAAACCAATAACCACGCCCAGGAGAGGCAGGCGACCCCCGTACTACTATCAACAAGTCACACCGGGAGATGACTATGAGGAAGATGGGCTGGTGCCTCAGCTGGACAGTGAGGAGGAACTGGAGAACTTTATTGAGAGGATCTACATGAAACGCAGAATGTATTGAGAGACTTTTTGGACATTTTGTCAGATCAGAGGAACTGACAGAGGTGGGATAGATATACAGTAGCTGGAGAAAAGCTAAAAGAGAGGTGAAAAAATAAAGACTCAGAGGAGATATGTGTTTTGAGCCTGATGGAAATTTAAGGGTCAAGAAGTAAAATTTATGTTTTTTAATCACTGTATTTTTTTTGTTGGGTCAGGGAGAGGATGAATGGGTCCCAGTTTAAGCTCCCTGTAACCATGTTCAGCCTCTTGCTCAGTTTACATTTTGAAACAGAACATACCATGGTGTATGTGCCTCCATTCAGGTCAATCTCTGATGCTCTTGCATTATTCAGAGTTTTCTAGAAGACAAACACAGACACACACACACACACACACAGACACACACACACAGACACATCAACACGCCTACATATAATCACATTTTGACACATTCACAAGCAGACGTGCCCATTGTAAGAGAACCATGTTTACAACATCACTTTGTATCTTTTGTTTTATATTCTGTATGTCATATAACAAAACTAAAGTAGTTCAATGACTTCTTAGCTACACAAATATATATATATAAAAAAACTGCTATTGTCAAATGTTCAATGACAGTATATTTTTGTTGTATTTGATGTGTGTAGTTGCCTTTCTTATTCCCGATTGGATTTAAACAGCTGCAATTTGCAAAGGTGCCAAATACACACATTTCAGTTTTTTCAAACTCAAGATTCAGATTTTTGCCTTACAAGCAGCATGGTTCTATAAGGGAAATATCATATTGCATAATATTATCATCACAACCGGTCCCAATGTAGAAACCCTGTGGACTCCGAAAGCACAAACTTAAACACTAAACACTTCCGGACGGTGGACGAAGGGTTTTCAATCATTTTGGGATCCAGAGGTTATTGTGTCAACATATTTATGGCAGATCCACCATAATCACTGTCACCGCCACCATACAGTACTCCTTAACCTTATAGGAATCCTTTTCTCTCATTGTTCATCTCTAATTCACATCCTCACTCACCTTTTTTTTTTTTTTACGTTCTTTTGCATAATCCATTATCTCTATTTTTCCTTTCTTTTCCCAAAAAATACTTGAAATGTCACTTATCTGTTCTGCAGCCTTTTTTTAAACAGATTTCCACCAAGAGGCTACAAACATTTTATTAATTTTCAGAAGAAATTCATTGAAAAGTTTCAGGCCGGGGTGTCAGGGATTGTGCTTAAACCGTTAAATGCACGTCTTTCTACTTGCATCTTAAAAAATGAACAAAAAAAAGAACAAAAAAAGAGAAAAAATAAAACAGTAAAGGGAATTCCACATGGTTGCTTTCTCTGAATAAACTGTGAACATAAAAAAAAGAAATCTCAAAAAGGATGAGGGCCACTGTGTCCACAGTGAAGCCATCTGTCTTGTAAAAGGAGAGTGTTGTTGTTGATGTCACCTTTAGCATTGTAAGATGTACAGTGTGAAATAAATATGCCTGTGCAATGTGTAAATAACAGCATGATGATTACTAGTTTTGCTATATGATAAAAAATAAAAGCAATTATTTTATTAAAGTTCAGTTTTTTAATGGCTTTTTGGCGAGTGCTATGTTGTGCTTGTATAGCAGCAAATATAGCAATAACACTTGAGGAACCAATCACACAAAGAGGAAGACAACCAGTTGAAGCTGAGCGACGGTGCGACTCATATATGTCACAGTTGCATCAATATGGAGACAAATGAAGAAAAAACTATAGATTATTGTAATCCCAGACAATCAAAAATGAACATGAGAAAAACAGCAAGAATGGAGATGAAAGAGGGGAGAAGAAGGGAAAAATTCAGAAGGGAGGGAGGGAAATGGTAACTGCAGTGATTGGTGATGATTGGTGGATGAGTCATCCATCTGTACACTTTACTGCGCAGGACCACGCACTCACACATACACACACACACACACACACACACACACACACACACACACACACATATATATTCTCTTTGAGCTGTATAGTAATTTAGCTGCTGGCATTCAAGATAAAGATTGAGTCGTGTTCGCTCCTGCCTCCAGCCATCCAATCAGCTGGTGGAAAGGTGTTTGGTAGATAGGTTTTTGCCATATCTTGTTTCCACACCTCCTCCTCACTCTCACTTCACACGGGCAATATGCCCTTCTGCTATAATTCGTTGAAGTGCTTCTGGCTGCCGCTTATTTGGCATCAAAACAAACCTGATGTATTCTGTCAGCGGTACAAACACTGACAGTGATTAGCGGGCTGTCAATATGGTCTAATCGCATGTTATCTCGCCAGCTTGCTCACCAGTTGATTGCAACTGTACCTTTCATGGCTGTATCTTGGCTTGTTGAGTGATTCTTGGACACCATGTTATGAATGCAGATTTTTGATTACAGCATTAACCTTCTGTAAATATCCAAGCAGGATATTCACTGACTGACTACAAGAATGAAAATGTTTATTTGTTGTGGCCACAGTGATTTCATTATTAAGGCTGTTTGAGCTTTATAAACAGCAATGCTGGCCATTGACCTGCTACTGGGACAAAGAAAATGATGCAACCAGAGTCAAAAGAACTACGAGAGCTTCTGGCAGCTGAGTAAGTGACCTGTAACATTTATATATACACCCATCAACCATAACATTAGGACAGCATGGGCACCCTCACCGGTCTGCGGCTACGCAGCCTTCGCTCCCCACGTGCATCAATGAGCCTTGGGTCTGACACTGTCACTGGTCACCCTCTTTTTGTAGGTCCTGACCACTGCAGACCGGGAACATCCCACAAAGAAGAACTGCAGTTTTGGAGATGCTCTGACCCAGTCGTCTAGCCATCACAATTTGGCCCTTGTCAAAGTCGCTCATATCCTTACATTTGCCCGCTTATTCTGCTTCCAACACAAAGTTCAAAGTTAAAAATGTTCAGTTGCTGTCTAATATATCCCACCTACTGCCAGGTGTCATTGTAACAAGATAATCAATGTTATTCACTTCACCTGTCAGTGGCCTTAATGTTATGGCTGATCGGTGTATGTTCAACAATGTAATAATAGGACAATGGTTGTATTGTTGTTAGGAAAATGAAAAGGATTAGTTTGACATTTTGGACATTTGCAGAGAGTTCAGTGACAAGATCAATACCACTCTCATGTCCGTAGCTAGTGTCAACAGGCAATTATCTTAGCTTAGGATAATAATTAGATAATGAATAATAATTAATTCCTCAACATCTAGATTCTCCCTTTTATTTCTCTTAAAGGGGAACTCCACAAATTTTACCAACCCGGTCTCACAGGAAGGCCTATAATATCACAACATTACACAGACATTCTGCTTGTCATGAGGATGCATTTTAGCTTTTTTGCGTGTCATTTACACGCCATGCATATTTAGGTCTAGGCAAGAAAATAACTAACTTAGGTTCAAGCAAGAAAATCCCTTAGTTAGGGAAAACATCAGGGTTGGGCTTAAAATAAAATAAGTCAACTAGTAAAGCACATACGGAAATAACTACGGAAAACACATGACAAACATCAACAAAAAAACATGTGACAAACGTCACTAACATAACTTACAAAACAAAACAACGGTCTCGAACACGGGTCTCCTGGTTAAAAGTCCGGTTAAGCCCATCCACCTCCCCACCATAAGTGGTCTTTCTTGAATTTTATACTACTTCACTGACTTTTACTGTAGCATTTATATACAGATGTGTTTACATTGTACAAACACCAGGCTCATTATTGTGGTATTTATACGCCTTTTTGTGCAAAAAGGCTGGATTTTACACATCAAAGTCTGTTCACAGGTCTTAGGGCATTCACCTGCTTGTTTGCGCCGAGGCTGCGCTCCCATTTGGATAAAGCTGTTGTGTAGCAGGTTAACCGAGGCTTTCACGCTGAGATTTGAGGCACATACCATACGTGAATATTCACTGTCATAGTGGTAAATTGCTAAATGATCTGCTGACAGTAGACTTCTCCATGTTCCTTAGCGTGATCGCGGTTGTTAAGGTTAGTTAAGCCAAATAATGAGAAGATACCCTGGGTATGTTGAACTTGCTTCGTAGTACAGGCCTCAGCTCCCTATGTAGATATAAACGACTCATTCTAAGGTAATGAAATATTCTTATTTTCGGGTGATTATACAGTAAAAAAAATATACGTATTAATATTATATTCCATTTCTGCCAATAGATCCTCCTAAATGTTGACACCTGTATAAAGTCTGTGCAATACAATATATAATGTCTGAGTGAATTCAGTTCTGTTTTTCTCCCTGAAGATGTGGCTAAGCAGGTCCGCTCTGATAATACATGAAGTCTACGCAGAGGATGCTTGCACACTGTTGCTTATGAAAAGAAGCCTTTCATAAAGTCCTCTGTCACACCTTGCTGCCAAGCCGTGGACAAAAAGAGCATTGTTGAGATGCTACTATTTACATACCCACATTCATATTTCTGCGACATACTACACAATTGAGATTTTAAAAATTTCCAGCACAATGGGATAATTATGTGTCAAGCCTTAGATCACATTACGTCCTTATAGTAATCATTTATATTTTGCCTGGTGGGTGCGCTATAATTAAAATGCAATTTGAATTTTTCAAAAGGCTCCAACTCTCACAGGCACAAGATTTGGTATACATCCAGCTCCCGGCACAAAAGAGCCTGACAGCAAAGCAATTCATCAGTAATGGACCCAAGAAGCCCATGCATTTAGAGACGCAAAAACACAAGGAAAATATGTCAGCCATTAGTAGTGTGAATATTGAATTAATACAGCTATAAGACCTTCCAAATCTGATTAGAAAATGATCACAAATTTTTACAGCAGTGGGACTTTGGCCCAACCTTTAACTTTAAATGCCAGTGAGATATCAGCTAAACAGAATTTACTATGTATATCTATGCATATAAAATCTAGAGTTACAGTTTAGGCAATAGTAATTTACATAAATTACATTAATTTACATAAATAATTTACACACTGCAAAATGACCAACATTGGCAAAAGTCTTATTCTGCAAGAGTTGGTGCAATGGAGGTGTTTATACATGGCCTGAAATAGGACCAAATCACCATTACTGACACAAAATAGGTCATATTAGGTTGCATGGCAACTAGCAGTATCTTGTTTGTTTTTTTTGTTCAGTAAATGGTGGTATCATGGTATTTTTATGCCTTGTTTTCATGTTTTTTCCTTTTTCCTTATTCTTTCTGTATGTGTGTCGGCTCTGTGTTGGGTTGTGTGGCATAATTATCCTGCTATTTTGTCCACAACCTTCTCAAAAGAAAGATATTTTGAGATTATTCAGGGCAAACTGAGATTATATTTAAAAAAAAAAAAAAAACGACTCTGTACATGCCATCATACTCTTCTTGATTGGATTTAACATCACTGTTCCTCTGGGTGCACACGATTCAACTGTTATCAGGCCATAAAATAGGTGTTATCCGTCGCTATAAGCACCATAGATGTGGGTCAATAGGGACATATGCCCACTTGATTGTAAAAGTGGAGGTGAAACTTAAAAACAACACGTTCTAACATGTTGTGAAATTCTATGAAACGTCATGTTTTGAACACAAACAAAAAGGCTTCTTTAGGTTTAGGCAAAAAAAAAAACAGATAGGTTTAGGTAGTAAAACTACAACTTCTTTAGGTTTAGGTAGTAAAACTACAACTTCTAATGTTTAGGCAAAAAAACAGTTAAAGGGACTATTTGTAACTTTCAGAAATGCTTCTTAACAGCGACACCTGTGGCCGTGAAATCAATGAAAGTCAGCGTCGGACTCGCACTTGCTCGCTCAAAATATACCTGAACGAGCATCGCTCAACACAGTGAGGCAACACACGTCAGCTAAAACCACAATATCACTCTATATTTCAGCTGCTTGGCAGTAATGTTAGCTGACCAGACGAAGGTCTCTCCATGAACATGATTTAGATCTGATCCTAGTGTTGGCTTTTCCTGCCTAAGTGCAGGCTGATGCAGCCGGGCTCTGCAGCGTGTCTCCCTGCTCTCTCCGCCCGCAGCCGGAGAGAGCAGAGGAGACACCGGCACCCGGTCGGTAACGAGAAGACAACGTAACTGCACAGCTCCGTCACTTCACAAGACACGGAAAACCTCTGTTGGTCTGGAGGAGCTGCAGCAGTTATTTCTGCACAAACGTCCCCTGTGCATTCACTAGATATGCTAAACTAACTCTTCTGCAGTGTGTAGTGAGCGCGCGTTCACGTCTAAAGGTGGAGCGAGCTGATCGAGAACGTGCGCGCTGTCTGAGTGAAGGCGAGCAGGCAGAGGAGGAGAGGCAGCGGCCACACGCGAACGCGCATATGCGAGTGCGCATGTGTGCCGACCCGCTACATTTATACGCTTACAAAGTTACAAACAGTCCCTTTAAGTTTAGGAAAAAATATTGTGTTTTGGGATAAAATAACTACGAACACAAAGACAACTACATTTTGTTGATTTCACACAGGATGCACACTCCGGTCTACTGGGTGAAAGCCTTGTGTTTTGTGTCCCATTTATTGTCACCAACCTCCACCCCTTATGGAGTTTCATGCTGTCTATACTACAGCACCTTTTGCTTCTGCTCTTGTCATAAATACTACGGTCACTAGCGGTTGCTGTCTTGTTCTTTTATACCTTCTTTCAGTGATCTACCATGTGAATATATGATAAAACCTACTAGTGGGTGTTGTAGGCCCCTATTGACCCACATATATGGGGCTTATAGCAACTGATAATGTCTATTTAATAGCCTGACTTTTTCTTATCAATTTGCCAGTGTTTGCCGTTGATGTGATTTGACCTGATTCTGCAACATTTTTGACCGAAGGAACCTGTTTGAACACAAGATGATTTGATCAGAGCTCTATCTGTTGCCTCATGTTGTTTTGAAAAACTCATGAGAAAGTGCTGATTTCCACACCTCTTTTGTATCTGAGAAATGCTGCTAATTGGTATTTAACCTGTAACTTGACCCATCTTTGTAGTTAAGTAGTTAAAGACCATCAAGGCACGGCAGGCTAGATTTTCTGACCTTGTGACCTTACAGTATGTCCAATTTGACAAATCATTACTGAAAATCTGTACAGTGAAAGATTCTATCAGTTTATGTCTCTTGATTTGCTTAACAAAAGTATGAAATTGTATTCTTGCGCTCTAAATTCAGGTTCAGTCACTGTTTACAGTTTGATTTAATTGTTTGATGTGTACTGTATAGCTGAACAGCTTGCAACTTGTGGTTTCTTATTTTGAAATTTTGGTCAGCTTTTAAGGACCTGACTATATAAAAGCAAGCCAAGGCCTAAAATTTGAAAGTATTCAACAAAAACACCTACAAATTGATACATCTGGGAGAAAATATAGGGTTAGTTATGTCACAAAATGACTTAAAATGCTATCAAACAAGAAACACCTCAGAGAACATCACTTTAAAGCATGCACAGCAAATGGTATGCCTTGTTTAGCAAGTAAGTTGCTGAAATATAAATAATATCTTCTTTAGATATGAAAGCTGCTCAAACATACGATGTGGCCCCTGACCTCAAACAGTTTTTAAATGAAATCTGAACCTTGTTTCCTCCCCATGTTTGTTAAATTTGTTGTTGTTTACTGTTACACTACCATTGTTGAACATAATCTTTGACACATAATATGCCTCATCAACCTGCATTCACCAGCCATTATGACAACAGAGGCAGAGTTGCGAAGGCCTCTCCCTTGAAACCGCATCCTTTGTTTATGACCTCTGCAACCCTTGTCTTTTTGCTTTCTCCTTTCATCTCCTCTTCCCCATCCTTTATGCCACTCTCTACCCTCATTCCCATCTTCTCCTTTTTTTCCTTCAATTATCCATGCCCCCCAATCCTCCTTAATGCTCCCTAACACCCAATCTTCCTCTCTTTTTCTTCTGTATCCTCTCTCCATTTCTTGTTTTGTATGCAAGCCCCAAAGGAGAGAAATGGGTGAAAAGCACTCTCTCTGCACCACTGTCACAAAAGACTGGTGAGTCATCGCCACTTATGTTCCTGTCTCCCTCCTCCCACAAAAGACACACATATACAGGAAAAACACTCAAATTACTCCTTACCTGCCGTGCACTTACAGGAGTGCAAGACACACACATCAGTGAAGCACGTACACACACACCATTTAGACACACACACACACACACACATACACACACATTCCACAACTCTTCAAAACGACCCTGAAATTAAAACCCAAGTCAATGGAGAAGTTAACTAGCAGGGATGGAGAGCGAAATAGAGAGCAGCTCATGCAAGAGATGCTCCTGGACAATTATGAGGAGACAAAAGGAAATAACTGGTTGACAAACTGGACAAAAGAGAGAAAGAGAGAAATTCCCTGGGTTGGTAATGTGGCTTTTGTCTTGTTTGTCCACAGACAGTTTATGAGCCTCAAAGCAAGTGCTCTTCCACCATCTACTGGAGGAATGAGTCTCTTACAATGCAGTCATGCTGCTGTTGTGTGCACAAGATGGCAGTCCTGCATGAACACAATGTACAGAATGACACATACACCCACTTTTTCAGCAGATGAAATTTACATAATTAATGTGATTAATATCTTAGCAAAATATTATATCCCTAAAATGATATGCTTTAAAGGGACTATTTGTAACTTTCAGAAATGCTTCTTAACAGCGACACCTGTGGCTGTGAAATCAACGAAAGTCAGCGTCGGGCTCACGCTTGCTCGCTCTAAATATACCTGATCGCTCATCGCTCAGCATCGCTCAACACAGTGAGGCAACACACGTCAGCTAAAACCACAATATCACTCTATATTTCAGCTGCTTGGCAGTAATGTTAGCTGACCAGACGAAGGTCTCTCCATGAAGATCTGATCCTAGTGTTGGCTTTTCCTGCCTAAGTGCAGGCTGATGCAGCCGGGCTCTGCAGCGTGTCTCCCTGCTCTCTCCGCCCGCAGCCGGAGAGAGCAGAGGAGACACCGGCATCCGGTCGGTAACGAGAAGACAACGTAACTGCACAGCTTCGTCACTTCACAAGACACGGAAAACCTCTGTTGGTCTGGAGGAGCTGCAGCAGTTATTTCTGCACAAACGTCCCCTGTGCATTCACTAGATATGCTAAACTAACTCTTCTGCAGTGTGTAGTGAGCGCGCGTTCACGTCTAAAGGTGGAGCGAGCTGATCGAGAACGCGCGCACTGTCTGAGTGAAGGCGAGCAGGCAGAGGAGGAGAGGCAGTGGCCACACGCGAACGCGCATATGCGAGCGCGCATGTGTGCCGACCCGCTACATTTATACGCTTACAAAGTTACAAACAGTCCCTTTAAAAGAATACCCTCCTTTTATACTTTTAAATATACTGATTTTAAAACAATTTGACTACGATTGAAAACCTAGAACTATAATTTCGAAGATTAGATTATTTAGACATTTCAAATTTATAACAGACCCCAATTGTTACTCTTTTTTTTGTTTTTATTCATCTTTTCCTTTTCTTACATTTTATACTGTGAAATAATTTATGATTACTGAATTTTTTTGTAATGAAAAAGCTGAACATGTTTATGTAACTAACTGTATTGAACTTTCTAAATACAATTTAGAGAGAAAAAAGAATGATACATAATGATAAAAAAAATAGTTTGAGACATTTTTATTTTGTAGTTATTTTGTAATTTTGTTGTTTGTTTTTAAGGTGTAAATGCTAGCTATCCTATTGTGCTAACTATCCCAGCTAGCTAGATAGCTAGGTGATGTAGACCTACCAGTAAAACAATGTAAAATATGCCTACTCCATTACAAGTAAATGCCTTAATCATACTTAAGTAGAAATACAGACTTAAAGTAATTACTTAAAGACTATTTAATGTAGACCTATCAAAAGTAAAAGTAGGCTACAAATTTGGCATCAGAATGGCTCATTTCAAATGGTAAGAAGCATTTTAATGTAGCTGGTGAAGCTGGAGCTGTTGCCCCCGCTACCCAACCCCGGATAAGCGGTTGAAGATGAGTGAAGATGAGATGAGTGGTGAAGGTGGGGTAATTTTAACTACTTTATACACTGTTGGGCACTTTAATCCACAACAATACATTTAATTTTGTGTGTTTAATCTTAATCTACAAAGTAAGTAGGCCTAGCCATAGGGAATGGGAATGTGACGTTGCCGACAGCAAGTCGGACATTTTTGGAGGACAAAGGGTAAGAATGCCATCCGCTGGCTGTTTACTGCAAGTGTCAAAAGATGACACAAAACGCTGCACAGTGAATTTGATTAAAAAGCTGAATTGTAGTATATATATGTAATGGGCGAGCTTTCCCCCGTCGCCACACCCCTTAATCACTGAGATTGAGAACAGTTGACACCTTGATTACTCCCCTAGTCTAGCAGCCCCATAAAAGGAGCAGTTGCTAGCCAAGCAGAGGCTTGGCTCACTCTGTTCTGCCCTGTTACTGCTGTTGAGGGAGATGAACATCAGACTAAGGTATGCCCCTTACTGGTTTGTGGTTAGTGTGTTTTGCTTTTGGTAATATGTTTCTTTCTTTTTGTTTAAAGTGGTGGCTCAACACCAACATAGGTTTCTTGCTGTAATAGGGGAGGGGGCATCAGAAAGTGAACATTCCTAGTTCTCTGCCAGTTGACAGCACTGTTGGATTGCTATATCTTTGCAGGTGGTTGGTCACTGGGTGGAGGGATTCTTGTTCTGTTGCGGTTCTTATTGCATGTGGCTTGCTGTGTCCTCCTAACCCTGTGTACTCTTTTCCTTGCAGTGTGAGTGTAAGTAACTGTTTCTCCAACTACTGGTGGTGGTGAAGTATTCTGTATTTCCTCTCCCCTCACTCCATTCCTCCTGTGGGTTTCCCTAGCACCCTTCATCCTGTTCTGGTAAGGTTAGTGGTGTAGTGACATTTTAAAAAACATTTTAACTCTATTTTTGTAATAAAGGACTTTATTTTTCTAACCTGGCCTCTCTTGCAGCTTTTATAATTGCAGAAACTAATCACCATTTTTTTTTATTTTTTTTTTTATTTAAATAAAAGTTATTTGATTTTGAAACTTGAAACTCACATCTCAGCCCCATCTCTTTATCAAAGAACTTGTGTAATTTGGTTGGGTTATTTTCTGGGTGAAATTCCCAGAGTGGCGTTGTCGGGTTCTAATAGCCTGGGTTTCTATCAAGTGCCCGGGTTACATATAGCATACAGTCGGACACAAAGGAAGGCTAATGTTATGGCTTTCATTTTGCAAGATACTGGTAGATGCAGTATTAGCTGATGTTTTCTTAGTATTCACATACCATAACATTAGCTAGTTTCTTTGTAGTTGGCATTTGGCTTATAGCTCGGAAGGTCCTGTACTCACTTGTTTGTAAAGTGGACATGGGCCTCCAAAGATCAACATATTTTGAACTGCTGACAGGTGTTCACTAATGCCAAAACACATCAGTAACACGTCACTGTAATGTGTGCCAAATGGTAAATGGACTTGCGCTTTTCTAGTTTTCCGACCACTCAAAGCGCTTCACACTACATGTCAGCATTCACCCATTCACACACACACAGTCATACAAGGTGCCAACCTTCTGGTTCAATAAAGGATAAATAAAAAGATGATCACATAGGCTAATCAACTTTTAACCTTTTCTAGGACATGATTGATTTATATTTTATGGTGCATCACCTCTGTCATGGTGCACTCCTGAAGCAACCTCTCTCTGAAGAGCCACTGCCTTTAGGCACAATGTGGCGGAGTTCTTTGATAACCTAACTTCAGTTATAGAAAGGTATTATTGATAGACTAGGTGTACCAATATGGCTCAACTTATCCTCTCCCTAGGCTCAACTTACCCCTCATTAGGGGCAAGATGAGCCAAGAGACTTTTTTTTTGGAAGGACATATTTTGAAAATTGTTTTTTAGATCCAAAGTGATCATTCCCAAGGATTCAACACATCCTAAAATATATGTACTGTATATGTTTTAAGTTGGAGACATTACTGTCATTCCCTCCCTTTAAAGACACCTCTAGTGAAAACTAGCTCAATTCACCCACTCTTCCCTATGCTGTGCTGTATGGGCATTTTCTAGGTTTTGAATTTATTTAGTGATGGTGTTAGCAGGCTTGTTTATGTCAAAGCAGACTCCACCGCAGAGACATCAGAGTCCTCACATGATTACTCTTTACAGAAACCTGCTTGTGAGCTATTCAGACACATCAAATATTGAAAGCCTGGAGTTTCCGTTTCACACACAGAGAGGGAGGGGAGACGGCAGAGAGGCAGACAGACGGGAAGACAGACAGGGGCAGAGGAAGAGACGGAAAAGTCAAAGAACGGTGGGATTAAGAGGAAATAACACATCAGGCACCCTGGGAGGGAGACGCATGAGCAGGGATGGAGGGAGAGAGGGAGGAACAGGGAGAGAGCACCCAAAGGTAAGGCAAGGAGGAGTGTGAATGTTTATGCCTAATAAGGTGCTCGCCTTGAGTGTAACAGTAGAGGCTGCGCCGGTGTAATCAGCTGAAGATTGATTGGCTGATAACCTTCTAGTCAGGCGGTTAGGAGGGCATGTTTTTCAATTCTGCTGCTTTTCTCTCAAACCTCAGTGGGACGATTTCTACCCAGGCTGACACACCGACTCAGGGCTACAGCGAGAAGGAGAGCGACAAGCCCAAAAACCTCCCGGAACCAGAGGAGGACAACCAGGCCGAGAGTGGAGCCTGTGATGGAGACGTAGAGGCCAGTCAGGTCAGATTTGGCAGGACAAATTCACACCAGCACTCATGATATTACTGTAAATTTACATTCTCACCATCAGAGTCAATTTAGCTCAAAGAAAATAGTAAATTAACAAAAATTTTTGCTCAAGATTGTTGTTCCCTGGTTGGTGTGATTGCTGAAGGTCGGGGAAGATCTATGTCATATCAGTGACGCAGAGGCCTCACCCCAGGAGACTCTGATAGCCACAAACACACAGGATGACACTGACTGCCTCCCATTGTCCTCCCTGCCAACAGAGGAAGAGCTGACCCCCCCTTCAGTATCATCTCATCCCTCCAACACACAGAGTAAGTCACACACACACACACACACACACACACACACACACACACACACACACACACACACACACACACACACACACACAACTGATATATTGTGTCTGTAACCAGCACATGTGAGGCTATTTAAAGGAAACCCGTGGTCTAGTACATTTGTGTTTGTGTCCTCACAGATCGCCCGTCTGAACCCTGCTGGTATTGCCTGATGTCTCTTGACTCAGAGTATCGTCCTGAAACTCCTGAACAGGTTTCAACATTTCTTTATTATTTCACTGAGACGGTTCTGATCAGACATATACGTTGAGAAATGGAAAAGCTGTTTCTCAGAATATCTGCATGAACTAATTTTCTTCATTTCGCAAACTGAATTGACAACCTCTTTAAAGCTGAAGTAGGCGAGATTGGAGCAAATTATTAAAAAAAGTCATTTTTATAAAACGCTTGCTATATCGTGACAGTAGTACATGAAACAGGGAACCTGAAAAAAATCATGTGCCTCTGTGTCCTCTGGTGCTCCTAATGGCATCTGCACAGACCAGAGGAAAACAACCAATCAGAGCCAAACTGGAGTCTGCTGTCCAGCTGCCGTCCATGAGCTGGCTGTCAATCACCCGCAAACTCTGACCAAACTGTCAAACTAGGCAGCGCTGATCAAATACGAATCTGTTACTATGATGCCTATTTCTCACCTCAAATGTTTTCAAAAACATCTTGTAGTGTACTGTTTAGCTATAAAATGAGAAAGTTTGTGAACCGGCAACCATGTTGAGATCTCTTGAGGGAATACCAAGCACTGCCCATATGGCCAGAGCACAGCCAATAGGAACGCTCTCTCTGAAATGACCTGTGATTGGTCAAAGTCTTCCGTCAGGGGCTAGATTTTTAAAGCCTGAAAACAGAGCCATGAGGAGGTGCAGAAGTCTAGTTATCTCTCAGAGCACTTGAATTACAATATGCTGAAAGGTTATTATGGAATTTTTGCCCAATGATGCCAAAAAATTGTTGCCTACTGAAGCTTTAATTTCTACGTGCAATTAAGTAACATTTGTGCAAAGAAGCATTACCATTTTAAGGCTATATAAGCAAATAGCAGCCTGATCTTACAGGAAATCCATCATATCTTCTTCATGGAAAGAAATCTTGTGTTTTTTCTGAGATCTAGTGAGATCAGAGGAAATACAGTTTGTGTGGTAATAAAACAAAAACATTCATTCATATTAATTAGAGTTGCTCCGATACCGATACCAGTATCGGAAATGCGTCCAATACTGCCCAAATTCGGGATCGGGTATTGGTGAGTACGCCAGTCTATGCACTGATGCGATACCATAATTTATTAAGAAAAAAATCAACTTGTTCAACCGGATTGTTTTATATTTCAACTTTTTTTTGTGTGTATTTGTTTGTGTTTACAAAGAGTTTAATCTGAGCCATTAAAAATAATAATAATAATAATAATGTGTTTTTTTAATCACGCTGGTATCAGATCGGTACTCGGTATCGGCCAATAACACAAATTCAGGTATCGGAATCGGTATTGGAAAAGAAAAAATGGTATCAGAACATCTCTGATATTAATTCAAAGTAACAAAATAAATAGGCTGTCACTTCATAGTTTTGTAGGATGTGTATAATAATTGGAGTTAAAATGCTTTAAAAGGATCATAAGTTCTAAAATACAGAGTAGTCAGTAATGTACAAAGTGCACAATGTAGCGTTTGTATGGAATAAATTATTCATATTTTTGACATGCTATAGCTGAAATATATAATGCACAAGTTCATACATTTATCTATCAAAGCTATATAATTTTTCCATTAGTAGGACACGTGATCTTAATGCTTTTGATGCCATACTAAAGTCAAACAATTCTCTTAACCATCCTGTACTATTCATTAAGCTGTTTAATAATTTAAAGAAATCAATAACTTAAAGAAGAGAAATCTGACCCTTTAAGCTGTGACACTGAGTAACAAGACTCAAATTCATGATGACATAGAGGAACACTTTCTGGAGTTGGTCCAATGTGGGCTTGTAAAACTGCTTGATGGTGTGTGTGTGTGTGTGTGTGTGTGTGTGTGTGTGTGTGTGTGTGTGTGTGTGTGTGTGTGTGTGTGTGTGTGTGTGACCGAATTGGGTGATAATTTATAATGTATGCCTTATATAAACAGTCAAACCAGACTAGGTCAATTTTGACCCAGGAGGACCACAGGTGTCATTATGTGCTGCCATTGAAAAAAATTCAATGGTTCCAAAACAATATCCTGACTCAATTTTTACATATACCCATCTGTGATAATCCATCAACATTATGTACATCTGATAATAACTATAGTCAAAATAATGAAAAATTCTGTTTTTTTTTTTTTTTTACTCAAAAATTAGGTATAATTTCATGTAAATGAGGTTTATTAACCATAAATTCCCCCCCAAGGTTGTAAAACTTGTGGTAATGAGGTGGAATGAAGTTGGCAAAAAAAAGGTGTTACACAGAATGGGGTGATAATTTATAGTGTATGATTTATAAACAGTCAAACCAGACCGGGTAAGACAGTATAAGGTTAAAGACTTTGAAATTCACATCTCAAAACCGAGCTGTAAAATTTATTGCACAATCATATTTTTTGCTGTGTTGCAGGAAGACGCAGCTCCTTCGTCATCGTCACCCTCTAGTGGCCAGAAAGTGAACTACCAGACAGACCCTCGACCTCACTTTGGTGTAGCTTGGTCCTCCCACTCCACATGTCGCCCCCTGTGGGGCAGTGAGGGGCCATGCTGGGGGCAAAGGAACCAGGAAGTGCCCGATCAGACACACACCTGCCCTCACTGTCATCTGGGGCTGCCCCCCGACACACTGCGTTGGCATGAGGTTGGCACACACAGACGTAAATAGAGACACACAGTCTCCACCAAACATACCACAGTTTATGTCACTGTGTTTACTAGAGAGCCTCTGACTGTTTTCTTTCTCTCTGCACAGGCTAAGTGTCTACTGTTTGAAGGGCTGAGGAACTCAAAGAAATAAATTGAGTCATCATCAGAGAAAAATTTTGCTTGTATTTTTTAAAAATAATGTTGTCTACTCCCTGTATTAATGCTCTCAGGAAATACTTTGCACCTAAAAGTTATGTGCAATATCTGTTTCGTTTAAGTTTAGCCATGTCCATTCTTTATTTAATTTTGAGTTTGTTTAATTTTTGATATTTTTAATGATGTGTTAATACAAATAAACGGCATGTGTACAAAATCAGTCTGTCTTTTTAAATATGAAATTAAATACTCTTTCGCTCTATTGCAAGAGAAGGATATAGGCCTGTCTTTGCAGAAACAGAGAATGAAGAGAGGGAAATGTAAACACACACACACACACACACACACACACACACACACACACACACACACACACACACACACACACACACACACACACACACACACAGAGGACAAGAATCACTGCAATGTGTGGTTAACCTAGCTATAAAATATATTCACAAAACACAAGCCCTCTATCTATATACAGTTGTCAATCACTGACCACATACCTTTAAGACTATGCTACATTGCCATCAGAAATGTTTTTCTAATAAAGCAGCCTTTATAAAGGGCTTATAAGTGGTAGCTAATGACTTTATTAATGGTTTATAAGTAATTTAGAAATGTTTATAGATTAATTATGAGCAATTATAAAGAACTATTTTAGGGTTGCCAGGTTGAGAAAAAACCCTTTGGGAGGGATTTATCATTTTCTGTAAAAATGCAGCTATAAATGTTGGTAATCCAATAATAATATAAAATAATATAATTATTTTTATAAAACGTCACTATGTACTGGCAGTAATGCATGAGACAGGTAATCTGAAACAAATCATGTGCCTTTGTGTCCTCTTGTGCTCCTAATGGCATCTGCAAGATTTCACAGATCGGAGGAAAACAACCAATCAGAGCAGGGCTGGAGCCTTGCCGTCTCTCAGCAGCTGTCAATCACTCGCGAACTCCGATCACACTATCAAACTAGGCAGCGCTGATCTAATATGAATTAATATTATGTTACTGTAATGCTTATTTCTCTCCTTAAATGTTTTCAGAAACATCTTGTAGTGTACTGTTTAGCTGTAAAATGAGAAGGTTTGTGACCCGACCGCCCTGTTGAGATCAGTTGAGGAAACACCAAGCACCGCCCACGAGCCGGAGCAAACTCTCTTTCTACAGCTCTGGGGCAACCTCCACATCGCTCTTCAGTCCATTACATTCTCACAGCTCTAGCCATCTCGAAAATGCCTCTCCGATGTTGACCCTTGTCTGATCTCTCTTTTTAATAAGTTGTTTCTTTGTCTCTCTCTTATCCCCCAAGGCCTTCCCTCTTTTTCCTTGTTTGGCACTATATGCCTTTGTAGGTGAAGGATGTATCAGAAACTTAGCACAAGTTGCCATAGCTCTTGAACTTCTGCATCCGTTCTGCTTGCACACCGCTAAACCAAGACACGGAACCCCAGACTTATGTTTGTACAGAGTGGCTGTGATTGGCCAGCTATGTGCTAGCTAACCCTGATTGGTTGTTGGATTCAAACCAGACCTATTTTTTAAAAAAAAAAAAATAAATACAAAGGGGCGGGGGCTCACAGACACAAACAGACATATTTTTTTAAAGAAACCCTTCAATTAAATATTGTTTGACATGCAATGGTCAAAATGAGTTATTTCAATCGAAATTATAATTACCTAATCTTGCCTTCCTCAGCTGGGTGTGAGCACACGCTCAAACAGCGAAAAGTGAAGGGAAAATAAAATACCACTGAAAGTGAAACCCCCTCAGGTTTCTTTTGTTCATTTCCGTCTCTGCTTCATCTTCTCTGTCAAGGTGGTGTGTGGTGACTCACAGGCCTGAAAGTCAAGCTTACAGTGGACCAAATCATCAACACTGACCGGCTCGCAAGGATACTGCTGCCTGAGATTCCTCTCACAGAATACACCATGATAGTTTTCTACCTCACTAATGAATACTAGTGTGCCAGGCCTCTTCTCTATTGCATACTGCCTCCGAACAGGCACAGTCTGCAGTTCAGGCTACTGAGCACACAGCATTAAAAAGAGTGCAAAGTGTAATGAGATTGGTGTTAAAATTAAACTTCACCCAGAAACACATTATGTGACATCGGCCATTTTGGTGTGATTTGCTGACGTTTGGAAATAAAAAGTTAAAAGTCGTCTTCCATAAATGTCAGGAGGGCAAGGCGACAGGGGAAGGACCCAAACAGACAATCAAGACAGAGAGCAACAGCTCAATGATTTATTACAAAAGTGGTCATATATACCATATATATGTATATATGCAGAAATCTTGGTGTCATTTTAGATCAAAACCTCATGTTAAATCATTGGTTCAATCCTGCTTTCATCATCTCAGAAACATTTCAAGGATTAGACCATTTCTTTTTCCCAAAATCTGGAAACCGTTATCCATGCCTTCATAACTAGTTGAATAGATTACTGTAATTCCTTGCTTGCTGGCATCAGCAAAAAATCCCTCTCCAGCTCATCCAAAATTCTACAGCTAGGATTTTGACCCGGACTAGGAAACATAACCACATCTCACCAATCCTGACTTCCTTACACTGGCTACCTGTTGCTTTTAGAATTGATTTTATTTTACTATTATTGTTATTATTATTATGTATTGTGTATATACAGTATATATATATATATATATATATATAATATATAATTAAATATTACTGATTACTTACAAAGCCCTGAGAGGCCTCGCCCCAAGTTATTTGTCAGATCTATTATTGCCTCATGTTCCTTTCCGTACTCAGAGATCCTCGGATGAGTCATTTCTTGCGGTTCCAAGGTCCAGATTCATTCACGAAGGTGATAAAGCCTTTGCAGTCAGGGTTCCTTGACTATGGAATGACCTGTCTGAGGAGATCAGGGCTGCAAACTCTGTCGCATTACTTTTAAAAACTCGCTTTTTTTAGAATTGCTTTTCTGTGATTTTATTTATGTTTTATGACATTTTAGTTGTTTTACTCTGTCTGTTTTTATGCATTTCATTATCCTTGTGTTTTAAATGTTTAAAAGTGTTCTGATTTTACTGTAAAGCCCTTTGTTACTGCTATATAGCAAAGGCACATGGCAACTTTGACTATCTGGCAAGGAGTGAGTAAAAAAGGGCTGGTTAAATACTGCAGGGCTGATGAGGGCATCTTGTGGACAGATGAATGAGACAAGAGAATGGCAATGAAGGGGTTGGGGTGTGGGAATGTGTGACATGAATGTGTTGTAGGTAACCTTTACCTTGTCTGTCTGTAGTATCTGACCCTGGACCTGAGCAACTTCAATGAATCACTGGATGAGGAGCTGGTTGAGGTGCGTGATCTACTGTGGCAGCTCAGTGTCCGGGCTCTCTTAGAAATCAGCACTATGCAGAGGCTGCTGTACATCAGACAGGACAGGAACTTCAAGATCAAAGTAAGAAAAAAGATAAATACTGTCCAAATCTGTATATAATACTAAGATGTGTATACAAACAATATGCTCTTGTTGATCATTATGTCTTCCAGGTGAGAATCTACTCTATTAAGTGACAACACTGGAGAGGATGAAGACCAGTTGAAGGAAATATTCTCTTATAGTCCACCCCTTTGTATCATCACACATGCACAGCTAGACTAGTTGTCACCAAAACATGAAATTCATCTGTTTTCAAATAAATTAACCAAATAAACAATGACTGGTCGTTGTAGGTTGGAGTTTTGACACTGACTGGCTCTCTCTGTGTCTGTCTATATATTTCTCAGGGGGGTGGGGGTTGTGGGTGGAACGACTGACCTAGTTTCATTGTAAAGGGTGATCGGGGGAGGCAGTGTGTGCGTGTGCTCTGGCATGGCGAGAGCACTATTTAAGGGAACAAGGATTAAGAGACAGCAGCAATATACCAAACTCTTGATTGCGTGGGTCATGACACACTATACTATTGTACGGTTTTAATCTTATTCATTTCTTGTGATTATTATTACTACAATATTCTATGGCTCTTAGAGTATAATTAATAATGCAAATCTCTTTTATGATACCTCAATATCTTTCTATTATTACACATACGATACATACCATATAGATATTTAATTCTAATCTAATGACACTATCTACTTGACTTGCACTGATTGCAGTGTATTATTGGGTATTATCACTACACAGTACATCATGTGTATAATAAGCATACATTTGGCATTTATGGTCTGAGTTTTAGTTCAGTCTCTTTACTTATTTTTTTAAATTATGTTTTATTATTAGGGCTGTCAAAGTTAATGCGATAACGCATGGCATCATAAGAAACTACTAAAACCTAAGGAATACATTGGTACCAACCATGTCATGCTAGCTTGTCGGGAAGGAGGTTAAATAACACTCCAAATGTATGCTACATTTTGTCAAGGAAAAGCAGTCATGGCCATTTTCAAAAGGGTTCCTTGACCTCTGACCTCAAGATATGTGAATGAAAATGGGTTCTATGGGTACCCACGAGTCTCCCCTTTACAGACATGCCCACTTTATGATAATCACATGCAGTTTGGGGCAAGTCATAGTCAAGTCAGCACACTGACACACTGACAGCTGCTGTTGCCTGTTGGGCTTCAGTTTGCCATGTTACGATTTGAGCATATTTTTTATGCTAAATGCAGTACCTGTGAAGGTTTCTGGACAATATTTGTTATTTTTTTGTATTGTTAAGTGATTTCCAATAATAAATATGTACATACATTTGCATAAAGCCAGCATATTTGTCCACTCCCATGATGATAAGAGTATTAAATAATTGACAAATATCCCTTTAAAGTACATTTTGAATATATAAAAAAATGTGCGATTCATTTGCGATTAATCATGGAGAAATCATGCGATAAATGATAAGTGATTCAATATTTCAATCGATTGACAGCCCTAATTATCATATATTATATTATTTGATGTTTTTTGTTTTGTTTTTACAAATGTGACTTGGCTTTATACGTATATCTAAATGTGTGTAATAGGGCTAATTATTATAGATTGATATAAACCTTTATTATAAAGATAAATATCTGATGTGACAAGGTATAATTTTAGTATTTTCTTAAAGCAAAATATACAATACTGGTGCTAACTATTGTGGATCATCATAGTATTTGACAGGGATGGTCAGACTAGTAATGAGCCTCGACACGTCAATAAAACATCCTTCACGTTATTGGTCGGCAAAGGTCTTGTACAGTCACGTGACAGAGTAATGGTATTAGGCAGCATGGTGAGCCAATGGCCTGCCCCATCACCTGACCGCTATTTGAATATTGATGCTCCCTCAGCCGCCACATCGGTGCACCTTCTACTGTTGTTATTGTCTGACATTGTCCGACCATCGCTACAGTGGGACATTTATGAAACCAGCCGTGACGACTGAAATGTCCTCACTACTGAAGCCGTTTTCGGTGTGTGAGGGACCGTGCGAGAGCTGCGGTGTGAGGAGAGGATGCCCGAGCTCAGCTCCACATCGGCAGCCTCCATCGCAGCGCCTGGCCGCCGCCGCCCCGGCGGGGCTGGGATCTCTGCCGGCCAACCAGCGCTCGTACGCGGCAAGGAGAAACCTGGCGGCTGCTGCAGTCGGAGGGAGGAAAATCACGCATCCTGGAAAGGCCATCCTTGCAGGTTGATTTTGCAAATATCCCTTCAGAACGCAGATTTCCCCCATCATAATCGCCTATTGCTTTCTGCACAGCACAGCCTAATCTCAATCTGTCGCCCGTTAAGGCTATCCATGCAGAACTGGGTCAAAACGCAATCAGCCAGCAGTGATGCTACATCACTCCAATCATGTAGTTCTGTATTTGTCACTGCGATCACCTTATTCCTTTGCATTCATCTTATAACATCTATAAAGATGCTGACATGTTTACACTACGTATTGAATAGAAGCAAATATAGATTCTGTAGCCCTCAGCTGTTCTTTCCAACTCAGTGCAGGCACTGCTGTGTAATCACACCACATTAGCATTTATTAAACCTGCAGTAGGCAGAATATTTTTGGCATTATTGGGCAAGAATTCCATAATGGTCTTTCAGCATATTATAATTCAAGTGCACTGAGAGAAAACTAGACTTCTGCACCTCCTCATGGCTCTGTTTTCAGGCTTTAAAACATCTAGACATTGGCCAATCACAGGTCATTTCAGGGAGAGGACGTTCCTATTGGCTGAGAGGCAGCTGTCAATCACTCGCGAACTCCGATCAAACAGTCAAACTAGGCAGTGCTGATCAAATATGAATCAATATTCTGTTACTGTAATGCCTATTTCTTGCCTCAAATGTTTTCAGAAACATCTTTTAGTGTACTGTTTAGCTGTAGAATTAGAAAGTTTGCTCCGGCTGGCGGGTGGTGCTTGGTATTTCCTCAACCGATCTCAACATGGCTGCCGGGTCACAAACTTTCTCATTTTACAGCTAAACAGTACACGATGTTTCTGAAAACATTTGAGGTGAGAATTAGTCATAACAGTAACAGAATATTGATTAATATTTGATTTTTCAGATTGTCTGTCTCATGCACTACTGTAAGGATATAGTGACCGTTTTATAAATCCATCTCATGTTTTTTGATACTGAAATAGAGACGCTATAAATTCCTCCTACTTCCTGCACATTCAAGAAGATCAGCTCTGCACAGTGAGTCAACAAATCTCCACAGCAGTGTTTCTCTCATGTCCTCACTCAGGTGGCATAGCAGGTGGGATAGAGATCTGCATCACCTTCCCCACAGAGTATGTCAAGACCCAGCTGCAGCTAGACGAGAGAGCCAACCCACCGCGATACAGAGGGATCGGTAGGTCACTGGGACTTGTATGACTGCTGCCTGACTACAGGTTTGTGTGCTAGTCTTCTGCTGGGTTACTCACTCCTGGATGCTCTGTGTGTGTGTGTGTATGTGTGTGTGTGCAGGTGACTGTGTGAAGTTGACTGTGCAAGATCACGGGCTCAGAGGGTTGTATCGAGGTCTCAGCTCCCTGCTCTATGGATCAATACCCAAGTCTGCAGTGAGGTGAAGATGAACACATGTTGTATAATAGCTTTTACTTAACGGATTTTATGTAAAAATGCACTTTTATATAGCAATTAGGGCTGTCAATCGATTTCAAATATTTAATCGCAATTAATCGCATGATTGTCCATAGTTAATCACGATTAAATGCAACTTAATCCCACATTTTTTATCAGTTCAAAATGTACCTTAAAGGGACTATTTGTAACTTTCAGAAATGCTTGTTAACAGCAACACCTGTGGCCGTTAAGTCAAAGAAAGTCAGCGTCGGGCTCGCACTTGCTCGCTCTAAATAGACCTGAACGAGCATCGCTCAAAACAGTGAGGCGACACACGTCAGCTAAAACCACAATATCACTCTATATTTCACCTGCTTGGCAGTAATGTTAGCTGACCAGACGAAGGTCTCTCCATGAATCAATGCTGATCCTAGTGTTGGCTTTTCCTGCCTCAGCCTCTGAAGCAGGAAAAGAAACCGTGTCTTGTGAAGTGACGGGGCTCCGCAACGAGTTACGTTATCGTCTCCGACCAGGTGCCGGAGGGAGACACCGGCACCCGATCGGAGACAACATATCTCGCTGCAGAGCCCTGTCACTTCACAAGACACGGGAAACCTCTGTTGGTCTGGAGGAGCTGCAGCATTTATTTCTGCACAAACGTCCACTAGATATTCTCAGAGCTAAACTAACTCTTCTGCAGTGTGTAGTGAGCGCGCATGCACGTCTAGAGGTGGAGCGAGAACGAGCGCGGCGTGTGAGTGAAGGCAGCGGAGCAGAGACTCCGGTCCTGGAGACCAAAGCTACGGTCTCCCCCGCGTACTACGACTGCCGCCAACACTGTTTTTGGAGCATTATTTACCCTGAAGCTAGTATGACATGGTTGGTACCAATGAATTCCTTAGGTTTTTTAGTTTCATACAACCTCCGGAAGATTGATTGCGTTAATGCGGTAACGAAATTAGTGGCGTTAAAACAAATGTACGTTAACATGTTAACTTTGACAGCCCTAATAGCAATTAATTTAACAGCTGACTGATATCAAAGCAGTGACAGCCTTTCTTGGTACTTAAGGCAAAGGCAGCCAAATCTGTAGGGCTGCAATTAATCAATATTTTCATTATTGATTAATGTACAGATTATTATCTGAAATTATCTGAAATTATCAAAATTGGGCAAGAGCTCAAGTTGATCTCATCGAATGTCTTGTTTTGTACAACCAACTCTCCAAAAAATTTTTTAATGTACTATAATGTTAGGAGAAAAAAGTCAATCAACTAACCAATTAATCATCTTTTACTACTGCTACTTACAAACTACTGACACAAACACCTTTCATTGACCAAATTACTCCAAACAACTGACTCAAACTATTCATTACAGTCTAATCCATCACACAAATGTTCCTCTGTTGTTGGTATATTGCTTCCTATCTTTCACAGGTTTGGCACGTTCGAGATGCTCAGCAACCCAATGCGAGACGCCACAGGTCGGCTGGACAACACGCGGAGCCTCTTGTGTGGTTTAGGAGCAGGCATAGCAGAGGCCATCGTGGTCGTCTGCCCCATGGAGACGCTCAAGGTTGGTGGATGCTGTGACACTTTTCATTGACTGTAGGAAGCTTTTTATCAAAAATGATCTGAATGAACAACGGACTGATGAGGTGGTTCTTCCCTTGTCCACCAGGTGAAGATGATCCATGACCAGTGTTCCCTCAGACCTCGCTACAGAGGCTTCTTTCACGGAGTCAGTGAGATTATCAGAGAACAGGGTAAGATAGCAGCGTGGCTCAAAGTGGCTCCAATGCAAACAGTTTGGAGAATTTGTTGCATCTTTTGTCGTGCTGTCACTTCCTGCCCTGCTCCATTTTATTGGCTACTGGTAATAGAGTGCTCCAGGGATGACGTATTTTTGTAGACCAACCAGGAAGTTAGCATCATCCAGGGTTCCCTCGACAAAAACCCTATGGAATTTTTCCATTGGGTTTTGGATTATTGCAGAAAATAAGCTCCGTGGCAAAGACACATTTATGATACTTACCCGTTTTGTTCAGCAAGATAATCTTCACAAATGAACACCACTTTTATGATTTTTGAGGTGTAAATGCAATCTCCAGAAGTAAAAAGACAACGTTAGGCTATAAGCAAACTACACCATGGTTGCATGAGCGCGAGTATACACAACGAGGCTGTAAAGGCGGACGAGTCGGCGTGATGACGTTTAGTAGTCTCATTTAGCCACTTTTTAGCAACCGCCTATTTAAAGACACATTAAGGCTTCAGAATTCACAATTGGGGTATTTACTGACACATTTTATGTAGTAGAACAAAACGTTATTTTAGGCATCTAACTAAAAGCCTATTAAAAAAACCCATTGACTTCCAGACGAGGGAACTTGAAGTGCTAAAATGCTAACTCATTTCTGGGTTTTAGGTCTCATTCCTGCTGCACTCTATGATAATGGAATCTGTAACTACCAGTATTCATATGTGTGGTTTGTGCTCCATAAAGAAACCTAATCTGTTTGACTCATTTAGGCGTGAGGGGGACGTATCAAGGTCTGACAGCGACTGTGCTTAAACAAGGAACCAATCAGGCCATCCGATTCTATGTGATGAATGCGCTGCGCAATTGGTACAAAGGTAAGAAAGCCTCCCGACAGCAAAACAAAATCCCTGTTTTTGACCAGTCTTCTGTCCAATGGATTGATGCATTCTCCTCAAATTTCCTTCCATTCTCCACAAATCCAACTTTTGGATTTGGCCTCTTAAGGGGACGACCCTAGACGAGACATGCACCCAATTGTCACGGCGATGTTTGGAGCGACAGCGGGAGCTGCAAGTGTCTTTGGAAATACACCTCTGGATGTGGTGAAGACCAGGATGCAGGTGGGAAAAGCACCCAGTGGTGATTGCATTACTGTGATTATCACGTTTGCCATTTTTAACACACTGATTTCTGTAGGGTTTGGAGGCCTACCGCTATAAAAACACAGTGGACTGTGCTTTCCAGATCTTGAAGCATGAAGGACCACAGGCGTGAGTAACCCTGATCCTGCTCCTGATGCCTGCTGTGTAGTTTTCACTGGGGGTGGGGGGAAAAAAATCGATTCACATACATATCGCGATTTCTTTTTTTTACGATTTTGTTATAGTCTGAGTAGCGTGATGTCATATCCGTTCTGTATCCGTCAACCAAAACAAACTGCAACTGGCCGCAGTGAGCTGAAACAAGAAAGTAAAAAACGGCGGAGGGTAGGCGTGGATACAACCTGCACCCTCCCATTTTAAATCCACAGTGGTAAACACTACACATACAGTAAAGTATGGAAACACTTTGGGTTTCACAAATTGTCAGGAAAAGCAGAGTTAGACATCATGGCTAAAGCTGCATGCTAACTCTATCATGGACAGGAAACGTTATCGTATTGCGGTAACGCGCGGCCAAGCCAGCCGTCACTCTCATCTCCATGGTCAAATCGGCTGAAGCTACAACTGTAGCGCACCCATATACTGACATTTATGATAAATGCATAAAAACGGAGTTGATCATGGATGTATAAAGAGAACGATGCTGACGGCAGAGCTAGCAACGGACTTGGCAAAGTTAGTGGAAGTATACACGTATGACTACGTCCGGTTTTCAAAATAAGGTGTTAACAAAGGGAACTGTATATACAAAATACATATGTGGAAATAAGATTGATTGGATTATATTCACCAGAAGTATAAAACATTGCATGCCCCTTATAATTTGAAAGAAAATACCACTAATTTGTGAAGGAAATGTCTTTATTCTTTGATTTTTGGGTTGCTAGAAAAAATAATGCCCGACAATGACTGATGTATTTGACTTCAGGACATCTCTGACAACATACATGTTGAAAATCAAACATTTTTACCGTATTAATTTAGATATTTTCCTAAGTAAAAGTCCCTAGAAGTGTATGATTAAACCTTTTCCCATGGTCCAGTGTTAAAAAAGTTAACAAAAATCAAGATAAATCGTAATATCTAATCGCAATACTTGTAGAATCGTAATAGAAGTAGAAAAGTAAAAAGCGACTTAAAAGTCGTAATACATATCGAATCGGCACCCAAGTATCGTGATAGTATCGAACCGGGAGATAGGTGAATCGTCACAGCCCTAGTTTTCACTACTGTAGAAAAATCGTCTAACCTAGTCTCCTATCGTGTCCCAGGTTCTACAAAGGAACAGTTCCCAGACTTGGCCGCGTGTGCTTGGACGTGGCCATAGTCTTCGTCATCTATGAGGAGGTGGTCAAACTTCTCAACAACGTGTGGAAGACCCAGTAGACCCGCCAGACGGTGACAGAGGTCCAGAGGGAAGCACAGACCAGTGCCTCATGCTACGCACAACTGAACGCCTCTATTCTAGTTCATACTAGCTCTCTGCAACGCCATGAGCAGATTACACTTCATCATGACCAGTTTCCACTCCATTATATAAAATAAATGCAGGACGTATCCTAAAAACAGCGATAAAAGAAAGGGGAGGGAGTGGCTGGTCGCACAAAACAGCTCACTTTTGCATTTCTCTTATTTCTCGCTCGTGGTCAGACTTAGGAATCAAGAGGGAACATTTCATTTTAAAAAACAGGAAAAGCTAAAGTCGAATGAAGTGATCAAACATGTAGACTCAGTTTCTTGAGTCTTATTACCAGACACATGAGCGTATGTAGAGAAGAAACACATTATTATTAACCAAAGGTTAAAAAAAAAAAACTTGAGTAGGTTAAAAAAGGGGTATTACGTATGTCTAATGTAGCCTTCTATGACTGTTATGGTACACGTTGTGGAGTGAACACTTTGTAGTGAAACCATAAATGTGTCTTTTGATTCACTGAGTACTTACTATACTGAGTGAAGATGCTACTGGACACAAACGAGCTTGCTGCCGTACTTTAAAATGTCTGTGCAGTACTTCAACACATCTCTGTGTTGTAATTGCATACCTGACTGCTCGTGGTGTTGTCACACTAAAACATTCACAGTATTTCCTCGCCGTGTCTTGGTGATGAACTTCAGATACTGTTCATTGTGCATTTCATGCCCGCTGCTGAGTATGGCTGCATGGATCTGGATGTGGCGTCTGTCCCGTTAACGCGCCGACGGTGGCTCACAGGCTTGTCGAGGCAACACAAACTGGTCTGGAGTCAGTAACACTCTTGCAGAGTGTTACAACCTGATAGAAGTAGTCAATAAGCACACATTTTAAGGAAACAAATCCATATGTAGCACAATCTTTACATGCAGTCTTAAGAGGAGTAGATGAGGTTAATGAGCTCAGTGTTATATCTTCAACATCTGACAGGTTACTGAGGTTCTCAGTAGGTGGTTGAGTTCTCTCTAGCTGTGTGTAAAAGCTTTATTTGGGAATATTTGACCAATAATGCTTTCTTCAGACCCTCAGTCAGGCTGCCATTTCCAGGCAAGTGCTGGTGTGCAGCCTGACATATATGTTAGCATTTTACCACTTACGGTTCCCTCGTTTTGTTCTACGACATAAAATACGTCAGTAAGTATCCCGCTGGAGAATTTTGAATCTTTTCTAACGATTTTGAAATAGATTTTTTAATTCCAGAATCTATATATTTGCTTCATTTGAGTCTATGTGGAGGTAGAAGGAAGTTACCGCTTTTATTGTTGTAGTCTGAGTAACGTCATATCCGTTCAGTATCCTTCAACCAAAACAAACCGCAGCCGGCCGAAACAAGAAAGAAAAAAATGGTGGAGGGTCCACGTGGATACGACCTGCACCCTCACATTTTAAATCCAAAGTGGTAAACTCTACACATACAGTAAAGTATGGAAACACTTTGGGTTTCACACATAGTCAGGAAAAGATATCATGGCTAAAGCTGCATGCTAACTCTGTCATGGAGAGGAAACTTTATCGTATTGCAGTAACGTGCGATCAAGCCAGCCGTCACTCTCAGCTACAACTGTAGCGCATCCATATACTGACATTTATGTTAAATGCATTCAAACGGAGCTGACCATGGAGGTATAAAGAGAACGGAGCTGACGGCAGAGCTAGCGACGGACTTAACAAAGTTAGCGGAAGTACACACGTATGACTACGTCCGGTTTTCAAAATAAGGTCTTAACAAAAGGAACTGTATATACAAAATACATATATGGAAATAAGATTGATTGGATTATATTCACCAGAAGCATAAAACATTACATATACCTTATGAATTAAAAAGAAAATACCACTAATTTGTGAAGGAAATGTCTTTAGTCTTTGATTTTTGGGTTGCTAGAAAAAATAATGCCCGACAATGACTGAAGCCTTTACGTGTTTTTAAAAAGGCGGTAGCTAACAAGTGGCTAAATGAGACTACTAAACATCATCACACCGACTGGTCTGCATGAAAAGTCCCATTGGCTTTTTGTCGAGGGAACCAGGACAATGCTAACTTCCTGGTTGATGAAAATACTACAATCCTGAAGCTCTCTATTCACTTGTACTCGAGATAAGATAACATGTTCCACTATGTAAGCCATATGACTTCAGTGCACTTGAGCCTTCAGTGGTTTTCTTGTGCTTATTGATTCACTCATCCAACAGACTGTCCTCTAGTCAAATATTATGTCACTTTATTATTCTTTGTTTACCTCAAGCTTAACCTGCTTCACAAGCCTTTTGTACGCTGATGAAATAGTTAATTAGCCATCTTTGAGAGCAGTCATTCTTGTTTAATAGTGTTTATATATGTTGAACGACAAGTAAGGGATAATGTACAGTGAGCCGGGTTTATTTCACAACATGACCCGCTAGCTGTACATTATCCCACTTATTACACGGCCACTTACTTAAAGAAGAATCCGACAGAATCCGACATCAGAACAGCATCCATAGCAATGGTCTGTTATACATAGCAACAGTCTGCTATAAAGAAATAACAGACCTTAGAACGCCGTGATTGACCAATCGGAATCCAGTATTCAACAAAGCCGTGTGATAACTAGGGGACAGTAGATATGCCAGAGGCTCAATAACATAAGTGACCAGTATTTAAGCAAGGCTTGGTTTTGATCGACCTAGTTGCACCACATGAGCCTTGCACAGAAGCCTTTTACTCCTCTTTGCCAAACTACTTCAGTAGAATCTCCAATGTAATATCCCTGATAGGAGCAAATCTTTATTACAATATAAACCAAGAGCAACAGAATATTGTTTCATTTTTATTGTCTCTGCTGTTTTGTTTAAATGAACTAAAACACATTCTGACTATATAGAGTCTTTGTGTTTATGTTTTGCTGCATTCATAAAGAGGACAACAGAACGTGTACTTCATTGTACAGCATATCAAGTATGATCAGAGGATCCTGTTGGGCAGAGTGAAGGATTTGTTTGAAATATGTTGGTGTGACATCAGAAAAAATGTTAAAAACCATCAGTATGATTTACTTGATCAGATGTGGAAACCTCTGAAGAAACACATTTAGACATAACATGATGGTTTCACTGGTTTCAATAAACTGATTGATGAACCTGATCTGTGTGACTCTGGAAATGTGTGTTAAGACTAGGGCTGTCATGGCAACGCAATAATAACACGTTAACCCAAATTCGTTTTAACGTCACTAATTTCTTAAACACATTAACGTAACCGATCTTTCAGAGGTTGTAGCGGGCTCAGTTTTAAAGCTAGAGTGAAGATACTGGTATATGAAATTACAAAACCTAAGGAATCCATAGGTACCATGTCATAATAGTTTGTCGTGGTAAAATACAAATATAATATATCCTTAAAAATGTTAGAGGAAAATGTTGTTCTTTTCTGTTTTCTGCAGTAGCAGTAGGCAGTATATTTTTTGCATCATTGGGCAAAAATTCCATAATAACCTTTCAGCATATTGTAATTCAAGTGTTACAGGCTTTAGAAAATCTAGCCCATGACGGGAGACTTTGACCAATCACAGGTCAGTTCATTGAGAGAGCTCCTACTGGCTGTGCTCCAGTCATGTGACCGGAACTTGGCGTTCCTTCACCAGATTTCACAATGGTGGTCACAAACTTTCTTATTTTACAGCTAAACCGTACACTACAAGATGATTCTGAAAACATTTGAGGCGAGAAATAAGCATTAACGTAACATAATATTGATTCATATTTGATCAGCGCTGCCTAATTTGACTGTTTGGTCAGAGTTCGCGAGTGATTGACAGCCGGCTGTCATAGACGGCAGCTGGACAGCAGACCTCAGATCAGCTCTTACCGCCCGTTTTCCTCTGCTCTGTAAAATCTGGCAGATGCCATTAGGAGCACCAGAGGACACAGAGACACATAATGTTTTCAGGTTACCTGTTTCATGTAGTACTGTCACGATATAGCGACCGTTTTATAAAAATAACTTTTTTTTAAATCATATTTGCTCCAATCTCGCCTGCTTTAAATAACGCTCCAAACTTGCACTAAATTTTGGCAAGGAAAAACTGTCATTTTCAAAGTGGTCCCTTGACCATTTTTTTCCTCCTTCACTTTTAGATCACCACCTCCAGCATTTGCTCAAGGATTTGCAACCAACATCTAATTTAAAGCTGCTTCTTTAGACAGCTGGGACGTGTGAGGGTAATGCAAAATAATGTAAATACAATTTCCCTAGGTAAAAGTTGTGATGTAAATATTTATTTATATCAAAATATTCACAAAGCCCGTTAAATACAGAAAATAAAACAGGTTATTTTTACTGTAAGAGTGAAGTTGGTTTTTCCTCAGTGGAATGGAGAATTAGAGAGATCAGAGCTGCTGACACTTGGCGTCACCGCAGCGGCAGAAAAATCAGCCGGGTGAGGCTTTGCTGACCGCAGGAAAGAGGAGATTAAAGGCTGAAGGTGCGTGCCGTTGGCATTAACATCACAGAGGAAGGTATTAAACGCTCCCACCTGTTGCCTCGCTGGTCCACCTGCAGTATATAGTCCATCTAGTAACGTTAATTTTTAATCTCTCAACGTATGCATCTCATTCCATTTCTTTTGACTATATTCTGTATTCAGAAATTGAAGTTATATATTCATTTATAAATACATAACATTGTTTGTGGTTGTTGACAGGATTAGGTAGTCTAGCCACCTTTGCTCCAGCTGCCAGGCTTCTTGATAGTAGAAGATGTGAAATCCTCTGCCAGAGTCAGGAAGGGGAACAGAGTTGAGGTTATCTTCTCCATCTGGAATTACAACACAGGGACAAAGGGTTACGTGTGAGAAAACATAGGTAATTAATAGGACTGTCAACATTAAAGCGATAATAACGTGTTAACTAATTTCTTTAACGCATTAACACAATCGTTAATGAGTGAAGATATTGGTATCATATGAAACTATAAAACCATGTCATACTAGCATGTCGTGAAGGAGGCTAAAATAACACTACGAACTTGTGCAAGATTTTGGCGAGGAAATACTGTCATGGCCATTTTCAAAGGGGTTCTTTGACCTCTGACATCAAGATATGTGAATGAAAATGGGTTATATGGGTATCCACAAGTCTCCCCTTTACAGACAAGCCTACATTATAATAATCACATGCAGTTGGGGGCAAGTCATAGTCAAGTCAGCACACTGACACACTGACAGCTGTTGTTGCCTGTTGGGCTGCAGTTTGCCATGCTATGATTTGAGCATATTTTTATTCTAAATGCAGTACCTGTGAGGGTTTCTTGACAATATTTGTCATTATTTTGTGTTGCTAATTGATTTTCAATATAAATATACAGTATACATACATTTGCATAAAGCAGCATATTTGCCCATTCCCATGTAGATAAGAGTATTAAATATTTGACAAATCTCCCTTTAAGGTACATTTGAACACATAAAAAATGTGCAAATAATTTGCGATTTTGCCTGATTAAATATTTGAATCGATTGACAGCCCTAATATTTAACTAACTGACAAAAATATAAATATGGTTTCTCAGCATCTCACTCACATTCTGAGACATTTGTCTTTCCCGCCACTGGCCACTCTTTGTCCATCAGGACTCCAGTCCACTGCATAAACCTACACACACAAGTAACAAAGCAATTAGACAAAAAGAAAATTTAAAAAAAATCACACTCAATACACAACTATCAGGATTCTCACCTCATCAGCGTGGCCGGGCAGGTCCATGTTCAGCTTCCCAGTCTTGATGTCCCAAACTTTAAGTGTGCTGTCGCTGCTGCCACTGACCAGCAGCCTGCTGTCCGCCGACCACGCCACTTGATACACAGATCCCACATGGCCACGCAGGGACATTAGGTACCTTTGGGAATGGACAATCAGGCAGAGACATAATTACTCAGTAACACAAACACAACAGCAGTATTACACAGATTCATTCATGATAAGAGATTTTCTTACTTTCCAGTGCGTCCATCCCAGATTTTAATGGACTTGTCGAATGAGGCAGAGGCAAGGAGCCTGGTGTCTGGGGAAAAGAGCACTTCGTTGACCAGAGCGCTGTGGCCTGTCATCCTGGCCAGAGGCTTCTTGTCTTCTGCAGGGTTCCACAGGAACAAGGTGAAATCATCTGAGCCAGACACCAAGCGCTCTGGAGCTGAACCCTGCAGCACCACAACAGGAGTAAGGGTACTGATATAAAGGACTTGCAGGCTTGAACACATCAGTACAGACAACAAACAGGACTTACCCTAACTTTATTATATCTCTGCAAAGCCTTCTCCTTCAGCTCTACCACTGGGGGAAAGAAAAATGTTTGAAATCATAAACGCCAGAAAGCCTCTTCTTCAAAGAGTAGTAACACTAGCACTGTTTCCTAAAGGAAAGTTATATGATCCTTACATGATCCAGTGAGGTCCTGGGGGTTGACAGTGGCAGTTGCAGGTTCAAAAGCTCCAGTGCGCAGGACGTAGTCTGTGCTGAGAGCCAGAGTGTTCACCCAGTGGGCGTGACCCTGCAGAGTCCTGCACTGGACACCCTATACCCACAAATAGAAGAAAATACACATTAAGGCCCTGATCAGACCTGGTATTAACATGTGTCCTGAGTGATCGGATCACAAGTGGACAGCTCTTAATACAGGTGTGAATGCACTCAAGACGCATTGAGGATGCATTGAGATCCAGTCACTCAGACCACATTCAGAGGTGGTCTGGGCCACATATGGCCACATTCTTTTAGCAGTGTGTTTGCGAATGTGTGTGCTGACACCTGCCCGCCCGCATGCTCTCCCTCATCCCCAGCTCTGAAGCTCCGTCTCTGCTGTTGCCTGGCAAAGGCAAAAGTGTCAATGGCCCAGAGGTACCGGAGACTGCTGGTACGATAACCTTTTATTTTAATGTTAATAAAATGTACCCAAAGTCACGAATATGTAGGATATTACTACCGACATTCACGTATTATTACGTCACAACATCTGCTGTATTTTTACTATGTGTTTATTTGCATATAGAGCGAGGAAGTGAGATCCGATCCCAGGTTGTCACTCACAACGCATGTGGAGACGCATTCTAATGCCAGGTGTGAACAGACGTACTTAAAGCTGTCACCTTGTGGTCTGATGACTTAGGACGCATGTTAATGCCAGGTCTGAAACCGGGCCTAAGTCTTGCTTTGACACGCAGATGTTCTCTCCCTCTCATTCAACTCATTCTGTCCGTGGGGACTTTTAAAGACGTGTCACACACGCTTACATCTTTGGCTCTCCAGACTTTGACTGTTCTGTCCTGGGAAGAAGTGTAGAGAAGTCCATCTCCTCCCCACTTCACACAGGTGACTGACTGAGTGTGTCCAGTCAGGATCTTCTCACAGCGTCCCAAAACAGTGTCCCAGACACGTATTGAGCCGTCTTTAGAGCTACTGGCTAAGTACCGACACTCCGGGTTACTGAAAGGGAGAAGAAGAGGCGAATCAGACGAACAGTAAATCAGGACAGAATGCTTAAAAACAATGTGCCCTAATTCAAAATCAAGTATACGCTCTAGAGACCTAACTAGGGATGTCACGGTACCACAAATCTAGTAGTCGATACCAATACCAGTGAATTTCCACGATTGTCGATACCAAATTCGATACCACAGTAAAAAAAAACAACAACAATAAATCCCATGTAATTCAACACATAATCTTTTATTAAAAAGATTTGAACATTACAAAAAAGGCATGTAGACTAGAAATAAAAATAATTTACCCATTTAGTTCATTTTGGCGTATCAGCAGCATGTTATCAATCGATAGTCAGACGACGGACACTAAAAACTGACCGTGAACGCATCTGGTCTGTCAGCTCAGAGTAGTAGTAGCAGAGAATTTGTCGTCGAAGTGAAAAGCAAACGCACCTATTTGGCAATATTTCACATTTAATCCCAATGCTATAAGGGAACCATAACGTTAATGAGGTAATCGTCGCAAGGCGGATGGAGCCATCACAGACGGTGTGCACGGAGCAGCGGCGCCAGGTAGACCCCCACAGCGGAGCCCCGCAGCAAAAGCACTACCGGAGAGGCCAGACACACCACCACCCGACGGTAAAGATCAGAGTCAGCGCTCTACACATATTGACCGTCATCATTTCTTGTAAAATGTCCGGTGTAATCAGCAACACCGATGTTGTCACAAGTTTATTAACAGCTGGTAAAAATGTCCTCACCGCCACATCCCTACCAATGATCGTTACAGGCATCATACGGTACCATCAGTACTGTAGAAAAAGAGTACCGTCACTTTTTTACAATTTTGGCATCGACTTGGTACTGAAGTATCGGTTCTCGTGACATCCCTAGTCCTGACGTCATGTCTGGCTTACACTAGCTTCTGTAACCCAATGCAATCTCTCATTGAGCATTTCTTTCATTGGTTTTTCTGAAAAGATAAAACATATTGCTGGGGTTTACTGTCCATATTCATAGACAAATCAGCATCCACTACAGCACTTGCTATTTCTACTTTGGTTACTGTAACTTGCTTTCGTCCATATCCATAGCCAAAGCTCTCTTCTGAAGTCCTTTTTTTACTAGTTGTAGTCAAATTAAAGAATGTATATTGCTAAGAAGTTAAAAGTCAATTGTTCAGTCCATTGCAACGTAAGCGCCCAGCAGCAAAGCTACACCTCCACCATTTTGGACTGAAAGCGGGTATCGGACGCCAGTAAAATGTCCACCTAAAAAGTGACGTCCAAAAGTAAAACTAAGTTATTTCTATTCTATTGTCATAATTTTAATGTCTCTACCGAAATGACCTGTGTTGAACAATAAAAATATTATAAATATGCATACACTGATCAGCCATAACATTATGACCATTATGTTTTCTTTTACATCATGTGGATGGCAACGATTTGGAGGTGTTGACTTTGCCTCCAAATTCTCCAGATCTCAATCCAATAGAGCATCTGTGGGTGGTGCTGGACAAACAAGTCCGATCCATGGAGAACACACCTCGCAACCTACAGGACCAGATTCCACAGTATACCTTCAGAGGTCTAGTGGAGTCCATGCATCGACAGGTAAGGGCTGTTTTGGTGGCAAAAGGGGGACCTACTCAATATTAGGCAGGTGGTCATAATGTTATGGCTGATCAGTGTGCTATTATAAGTCGCCTCGAAAACTATTGGAACAGCGAGGCCAATTCCTTTATTTTTGCTGTACACTGAAAACATTTGGATTTGACATCAAAAGATGAATATGAGACAAGAGATCAGGATTTCAGCTTCTATTTCCAGGTATTTACATCTAGATTTGTTAAACAATTTAGAAGATAGCATTGTTTGTAATGGAGCACCAACTTTGTAGGTGAGCAAAGCAGAGGAACAGATAGACTTAAAATAGATTTAAGTGAATAATACTTAATATTTAGTTGCAAATCCTTTGCTTTCAAAAACTGCATCAAGCCTGAAACCCATTGACATCACCAAACTTTTGCATTCTCTCTTTCAGTTGTTGTTTGTTACGGGGGGTTTCTCCCTTTAGTCTCCTTTTTAGCAGGTAAAATGCATGCTCAATAGGGTTTAAGTCTGGAGATTGAGTCTGAACTCCTTGGTTGTTTTGGCAGTGTGTTTTGGGTCGTTGTCTTGCTGCATGATGAAGGATCTCCCGATCAGTTTGGTTGCATCTCCCTTTAAATTGGCAGACAAAATGTTTCTGTAGACTTCTGAGTTCAATTTGTTGCTGCCATCATGTGTTACATCATCAATGAAGATCAATGAGCCCGTCCCAGGAGAAACCATGCAAGCCCAAGCCAGGACATTACCTCCATTGTGTTTCACAGATGAGCTTGTGGGTTTGGGTTGATGAGCAGATCCTTTCTTTCTCCACACATTAGCCTTTCCATCACTTTGGTAAAGGTTAATCTTTGTCTCATCAGTCCATAAAACTTTGTCCCACAACTTTTGAACCTCGTCTCTGTACTTTTTGGTAAATTCCAATCTGGCCTTCCTATTCTTATTGCTAATGAGGTTTGCATCTTCTGGTGTAGCCCCTGTACTTTTGTTCCCGAAGTCTTCTGCAAACGGTGGATTGTGATACCTTCACTCCTGCACTCTGGAGGTTGTTGGTGATGTCACTGACAGTTGTTTTAAGGTTTTTCTTTACAGCTCTCACAATGTTTCTGTCATCAACTGCTGATGTTTTCCTTGGTCTACCGGTTCAACGCCTGCTGCTCAGTACACCAGTGGTTTCTTTCTTCTTGAGGATATTCCAAATGGTTGTACTGGCTATGACCAATGTTTGTGCAATGGCTCTGATTGATTTTCCATCTTCTCTCAGCTTTAAAATTGCTTGCTTTTCTCCCATAAACAGCTCTCTGGTCTTCATGTTGGTTACACCTTTTTAACTATAAATGCAGTCTGCACAGGCAAAACCCAAAGCTGAAACTGAGTAGACATTCAGTGCTATTTATTGTTTGATTAATCAATTTAATAGGACATCACTGGGCAACAAAAAACACCTGTCAGTCACATGTTCCAATAATCTTGCTCACTGGAAAAATGGGTGGGTTCAAAGAAAGGTGCTATCTTCTAAGTTATTTACCAGATCTAGATGTAAATACCTGGAAATAGAAGCTGACATCCTGATCTCTTGTCTCATATTCATTTTTTGATGTCAAACCCAAATGTTTTCAGTGTACAGCAAAAATAAAGGAATTTTCCTTGCTGTTCCAATAGTTTTCAAGGGGACTGTAACTATTTACTTACTTATTTATTTATTAAACTTTTTTGCCTGGTCGCTTCCCAGAGGAGCATAAAGTGAGCGATGGACATAAATGGAAGTTAGAAAAATCCAGCACACAGATTTTGTGAGCAATCTCAATCTTTGTCATGTCAAGACCTCCAAAATAGATGTCCAATAGACCACAGACCATGTATGTACGTATAAGAGGTTTAGCCCTGTGCTTTTGCCCTGCGTGTTAGTAAATAGCCTACAACTACATTAAATTCTGTTTATGTCATGCTACTAGCACTACTAGCTACTGGCCGATAGCCGGTTGTTTGGGAACAGAGACGTTAATACATCCACCACGGTACAGGCTTACAGAAAACAGCCCATGGGTGTATTATAAGATAATAAAAGTGATGAATTACAGCCAATATATTCATTATTACAGCCGCATACAGCTAGCAGGAACATGACAGAACCGGATATGTCATATGAGCATGCAGGGCGGTGCAGTCCTGTCTGATGCACGTTTATTATGCCGAGGAAAATAACCATGGATTCAGCTATTAGTTCATTTTACAACTTTCAGGACATAATTATTTAAATGAGGGCTATTTAAGTGTTCGCACTGGGAAGTTGATTACATTTTTGATGTATCAGTATTTTTGATGATTACTGATTTACAGACGTCTCTTTATGCATCCATGGCCACAGACTCATTGGCATTTTCAGTCCAAAATGGCGGCAGCGCTACTGCAACACCATCTAGCGGCGTTATCAAAAAAGCACCAGAACTTTGCTTCTAGCAAGCACAAGACCAGGACCTTGAAACTAAAGCAGCTAAATTCGGCCATTTCACTGAAAAGGCCCACAGTTGTTAAATTTTACAGTTTCACAAGTAAAATATATCAGTGCGGAAGCTGCATCTGAATGGGATTTTAAGCCAGCAGTATAATAGGTGGCAATTTACAGAAATGAGAAAATGATGAGTAGAGTGCTCACAGGTGGAGAGGTTCCCAGCTGAGCCAAGTGATCCATTTGGTGTGTCCGGTCAAAGTCTTCCCCATCTGTGTACCCGTCACTGGATCCCATAGACAGATCTACAGAAACAGCACCACAACAAAACAAAAATAAATATGAAATGTTCAGGGGATACATCCTAAGACATGCTGTATGTGTGTTGGAAGTTCACCTGACTGTTCTTGCACCCTGAAGCCAGCTTCTTGCCATCGGGTGACCAGGCGATGCTCAGTACCCAATGAGTGTGTCCTTCAATTAAGCAAAATACAACACAATGGTGTCTACAGACATTATCAATCACTTGTATCTTGAATCACAGCAGACCACGCTGCCTTGTAGCAGTAAGGTTTTATTTTTTATACCTCTGGCAGTGTGGTGGGGCGTCTCAGTCGTCAAGTCCCAAAAACGCACTGTGGTATCACCTGAACCGCTGGCCAGATATCTGAAACAAACAAGGACAATTGAATTAACAATTGTTGTCATGTCTAAATCTACCAATGTGTGTCTTCGGAAAATAAATGATAGTTTCATCCCTCTAACTGTTTTAAATTACGAGGACTCTTGGATAAATCAGAGCACAAACAAGCATGACAAACAGGCAGCTGTTTATTCTGCATCAGAGATGTCTGGTTCACACTACACGACTTAGCCCTGATTTTCCGCTCCCCAACAAAAGCCCCAGATCAGAGGCAAATCGGTGTTGCTCTAGAATCATGTGTGAACTGCTCAAAAGCGCGAGCAGAGAGGCTCGTCAACGCTTGCTGATGTCTCACAGACACATTCCAGATATCTAGCATGCTAAATATCTGGACCTGTCGGGGACTCCGGCCACAAGCTCCAGACAATGAGAGCTCGAGACATGGGTTGAGGGGAAACCTGGGGAGGAGGGGTCGCCTGTAACAATAGGAACTTACTGTATGTGTTGCATTTGTGACACGGAGCAAAGTTGTTAGTAAAAAATAGTATAAAAAGAGTGTGGAAACCGGTGGAAACAGGCCATTTTGTGAACACATGCATACAAAAACATCAGCAATGTGTCTCGCGTATGGTATTATACAGTGTATTTCTTGCGTATGTTTTCATGACAAAACGTAGTTTAAAGACCTCATCGGGGATTCCTCCCAGTGAAAGATCTTGTAGTGCATGACCCCTGTCGCCGGTCAGTCGTGTAGTGTGAAAACCACAATAACTAAAGACGATTAAAGACTCCTGATTACAAGACAGCAAGTTGTGTAGTGTTAACAGTATAGCGATCTGATGATATTGAAAGTCGTGTAGTGTGAACTTGGCTTTACTCACTTGCCGGTGGGACTGAAAGCAGTTGAGATGACAGCTTCTGTGTGTCCCTGTAGCGTGCTGGTACAGCGGGCCACAGCTCGAACCCTGAACACAGCCTGAGGCTGGTACACCACTGGCAGAACTTGCTCTGTCTCGACCCCAAGAGCCTGCACACACAACCCGAGACTGGACACCACCTCAGCCTCTCCACGCACAAAAAATGCCAGTGGCACTGGCTCCTCCTGCAGTGGATAAAAGCAAAAAACAGATATGTACAGCCTAATCACAACTTGAATTATCCAGATGTGTTATATAAAGGCAGCTGGTTACCTTCTGTAGCAGTGCATTGCAAACGAGCTGTAGTTTGTCTGGGGTGATGTCTAAAGGCACATCAAAAGGTGAACCCAGAACCTCCCCTTCTTCATCCTGAAACTGGATCAATAGCCGCTCCACGTCCTCACTCGTCATCCTCAGTTTTGAATCTAAACCGAAAAAAACAATGTGCTTTATATTAATGGAGGTATAATCGCGTATGTTAATAGAATTTAAGTAAATACTGTAAATAAATAACGCTTATAGACAGCTGCCAATATGTTTAGATTATTCTTAATGTTTGAGAGATCTCTTAATGGCAGTTCCCTGCTGTCAAACCCAAACGTTCACACAGAGATGTTGTCATGAAGGCAACATTATTACGTTAGCTAGCTAAGTGACACAATATCCATTATGTTATCTCATTCATTTAGAAAACAGGACAATGAGAAACATATTGTAGAGCCACGATTAACATCGTTATTACAAAGATTTTGTTAAAATTAACTGTTTAGCTAGTGGTTTACTTTTAGCTAACCAATCTCAACTATGCTGTCCACCAAGAAAGCTAACACCGCTAGCTTGCTGTTAGCTAACATTTTGGACACCTAATTCCTTTAAGCAGCGACCACAGGGCAGTAAGATAACCGTAATTTGTTTAGACAACAGTGTCTAGTTTTATACGACATCAAATTGGCACGAACATGTGCTTAAAGTTTACCTTTAGCGAGGTAGCGATGTGTTCAAACTCCCCACGTGTATATCACCAGAGAGCCTTTACAGGAGAAATACTCCAATAAGCCGCAGTTGTCATGTCAGTGAACGGATTCGCGCAATGAATTATGGGAAATGGGAGGAACCGTCGTCATCTTTGTTTGGTTGCCGTGCTACTTTACTCATCTTCACTTTTATTATATTTCTGTAAATTCTGTGCTCGACGTCAACTTTCAGCTATCCACCACACAATAATTTAGTGTTAATAGTGTTTCATTAAAATAGCAAATTATTCTTATTATTCTTATTATTATTATATCATAAAATATAAATTAAAAACATTTATACAAATATTTGGTAATTGAGTTTTCAAAATTCTTGCTACGGATTATTGGACCCATGTGTCTGGTTGAAATATGTTTTTATAAATATGCTAAAATATTTATAAAAATAATAATGATAATGATAATTATGATAAATTCATATTATTATTATTAATAATATTATGGTTTCTAAATAAACGGAATAAAGAACATATACTGTTACATTTACATTTTTCTGTTCTATTCTATTCTCACACACGCACACCATCAACGTAGGACCATAAAGTCATACCTGCCTATTACTTCCCATATGAAACTGACATGTTTTGATATATATTTATAACAGTATTGGCTTATCCCAGTGTAGCAGCATAGATGAAAGATAAAATGGTTAATGACTTGCAAATGGATGGATGGTTCTGTTGAATTGGATCTAGTTGTAACTCACTTAAGCACCCAAATGACCCTTATATGTTTTTAAATACTTCTGAATACGATCTACCTCTACAAAGAGTATATCGAAAGAGAAAGAGAAACCCAAATCACAGTTGTGTTGATTGTGGGGTATGCAGGATAGTGTGATGTTGTAGTATACTAGCACTTGCTAGAAATTTGAGTTATATGTTACAGGCTTGAATTATAGGTAATTTACCTGACATAGAAGTCACTATTATTCCAGTGATTAGTCATTAACCTTGGAGGCGATATCAGGTTGTATTATTTTCATGAATACAATCACAAATTAATTCATTCTTATGTAATATGCCAATGAACTCTCAAAGTCAGCTGCTAATTTTCAGCTTTAATTAGACCTCAAACATTTTGGGGGGGTTTAACACATTTTCATCAAGAGGAAAACAGAAGTCCAGCACTGTAATCACAGATGAACTTGAAAGGCTTTTTTTCCAGCAACTCTCTAACCAACAACCTGTACTTCATACGCCATTACCAAAATGAAACACATAATCCCAATACACATTATACATGCTGATCAATCAATCAATTAGACACAATTTCACTTTAACAATTTTGACAGTTTGTTATTCTTTGACAATAATCATAATATTTGCATTTGGATAGAAAAGGCAATGTGAGAAACTACAGTTGATAGGTTTACAGCAAGATAGATAAATAATTAATTTTAAATATAATCTTATGATTCTGTTCACTGACTTAGAGTCTGTCATGATAAACATATATGATCTCATGTACATTACACATATTTGTTATAAAGCAATATTTCTCAAAACACCTCAGTGCAGAAGTTCACATCAGCATCCACATCTAACATTAAATGTTCTTAGAGGAATTAATGTGTACATTATATTTCATATATATTTCCCCCATCTTTGTCATTTAACCCGAAGAAACGTGAGTACAATAATCCATAGCAAGAATATTAAAAACTCAATTACCAGATGCATCTTTCTGCATTAAGACAGCACAACAGCCTGCATCAACATATCATTTTCTATTAGGGCTGTCAATCGATTAAAATATTTAATTGAGATTAATCGCATGATTGTCCATAGTTAATCACGATTAATCACAAATTAATCACACATTTTTTAACTGTTCAAAATGTACCTTTAAGGAAGATTTGTCAAATATTTAATACTCTTATCAACATGGGAGTGGGCAAATATGCTTGGTTTATACAAATTTATGTATAAATCTATAATTGGAAATCAATTAACAGCACAAAACAATGACAAATATTGTCCAGAAACCCTCACAGGTACTGCATTTAGCATAACAAATATGCTCTAATCATAACATGGCAAACTCAAGCCCAACAGGCAACAACAGCTGTCAGTGTGTCAGTGTGATGACTTGACTATGACTTGCCCCAAACTGCATGTGATTATCATAAAGTGGGCATGTCTGTAAAGGGGAGACTTGTGGGTACCCATAGAACCCATTTTCATTCACATATCTAGTGGTCAGAGGTCAAGGGACCCCTTTTAAAATGGTCATGCCAGTTTTTCCTTACCTATTCTAGCGTAAGTTTTGAGCTTTATTTATCCTCCTTCACAACAAGCTAGTATGACTTGGTTGGTACTAATGGATTCCTTAGGTTTTCCAGTTTCATATGATACATACGACCTAAAAAATGCAAGTTAATTCGTTAAAGAAATGACTTTAAAACAAATTTGTGTTAACGTGTTATTATTAGCACACATTCGCGTTAACTTTGACAGCCCTATTTTTTATACAACAGTTCCCTATGATTGGTAGATCTTTCTCACACTTATTGTACAACTCTGCACTGGCACTAATGTAGCCCAAAACAAAACATAAACATGTATTTTCAAATACAATTTGACCAAGGACTATATTGAACTGCACTACAATCACACACAAAACATTACTTATCCTTTTCTTCTCATTACAGCAAAACAACATATTTGTGGAGAGACTGTTCCAGCAAGAGTGAATCTCACTTAAGGTGAACTCCTTGAAGGCAAAGTTGAAAACAAAAAATTAAAGTTTCAGGTCCACATGATAGCACAGTGTGGTGGCCAATATTGAATGCCTGAATCAGCGTATCCAGTTGAGTTGATCTTGGGGGCATTTGAAAGACTGAATCAATTCTGTGTAAATTTCCAGGGGGGAGGAATACGATGTGGCACTGTGGTGAATTTGTTCTTATTAGTTGAGTCCATTGATGTTTTCAGGAACAAGACCTTCCATGACAGCACGCTTTGACTCCAGGATCTGCAAGATCGAAACAAAGATGAGATCCTTAAACTAAGCAGTCCAAACAGTTTAAACTGCCATGCACAGTTTCTACTGCAAACATACACTCAGTGGCCACCTAATTAGGTACATCTGTACAAACTGCTCTGCATAAATTCTGCCTTTACGAAGTTTCTAATTTTCAGTTTTTGTTGAGGATTGGCATGAAACAGTGAGGGTAAATGATTTAGTTGTATGTTATTTTTTTAACAATTACTCACAGAAACTGTGCTTTGTACTATTTTTTTGCATCACTGATTTCAGTGTTAGTCAAGCCTTTTCTTTTATTTCTGGCAATACCTACAACATTTGATGGTAATCAGCATAGACTGAAGTGTCTTAGGTAATGATAATGAGCATAGACTGAGGTGTCTCAGGGCATAAATGGCACAATCCTCTTCTAAGTAAACAAATGATAATAACATGACATACAGTATAATAAAGTATAACTAGAGACGTGATAGAGGTACACTCACCTGAAAGTTAGCACTGAGGCCGACAATGCTTTGCATGTTTGTACTGTAGTAACCCAAAACATAATGTCCACCCAGCAGAGGGATCTCGTCCTTATCCACAGATACCTGCAACCAACACACACACACATATTAAAAATGACCTATTAAGCTTATTTTCAGGTGCATACTTGTATTTGGGCTTTCTACTGGAACATGTTTACATGCTTCAATGTTCAAAAAACGCTTTCTTTTTCTCATACCAGCTGAGGCAGCACCTCTTTTCACCCTCTGTCTGAAACGCTCCTGTTCCCCCCTCCCCCCCAAAAAGCCCAGTCTGCTCTGATTGGTTAGCTGGCCCACTCTGTTGTGATTGGTCAACTGAACCAAACTCTTTGGACTCTGCTCTAACTGGTTTTGTTTGAGGGTGTGCCAAACCAGCCGCTAGGCAGGTATTATGCAAATGTTTTACTTGGTGAGATCACCACGTTACAGAAGAAAAGACGGGACTTCAAGCAAGGCGTTTCAGGCAGTTCAGGAGCAGTGTTTCTGTGGGGGAGAGTAACTCCCTTTGGCGTGGACTTTGGGCTTAGTTACTTAGTAGACCTTTTACATGCACAAAAAACTCTATAACACACTTAAGCTGGGCATACACTGTACGATTTTAGAAATGCTCTTGTGTAATTCCTACCCCTACTGTACGAGTAAATTGTTTGCGATGTAAAGCCAAAGCTCATGATTTATGTGCTCACACTGTGCGTCTGATTGTCAGCCACGACCTGAGTGCTCACACTGTACGTGTAGAATAGACAAAAAAAACACGTACCATTGGCCCCTGCAGGCTGTTCTGGCTGTTGACAGTTATCAATAAAGACTTGTTTGGAACCTCAGAGGCTGGTAAAGTTTGTTTGCTAGCAGAGATCTGTACGGGTCACAATGCCTTGATCATTTGTGCCATCCTGTCTGCTGAAACATCTAAAAAAAAGAGGTGCCAGCATATATGGACTCACAGGTGGCTAGGAAGATGTGGACAGTTTGGCCTGTCCATTTTGCAGAGAGAATTGGAGGTAAGCTGGCTATGTTTACTATATCTATTGTAGATTGTTATCTTGATAGCTATGCTCTGATTACTGTAAAAAGAGTAAGAAAAAGGCACTGACGTTGGGGAATCGGTTCGAGGCGCTACTTCAACTGTGTGAGAGCCTGTGGACGGTCAAAATTTCGGACATGTCAGAAATTCATCCAACGGCCGATCAGGAGGAGTTAATCAGTCCTTGATCACCCCTGTACATTGCATGGCAAACGTCGCCCAACGAAGCTGAAATTTGGTCCGACTCTAAAATGAGTCGTGCGGCTCAAAATTCAGGCCAGAAAGGGCTAAAATCATACAGTTTATGCCCAGCTTAAAGGAAAGGGAAAAAGCCCAAAAGCATAATAGCTCCCCTTTAAAGAAGCAAACATTCATATAGTATTTGTCCAAACATTATACAAATGTCACACTTGTACTTTACCTGTATGACTTCATTTGTCTCTGGCAACTCGTCCTCTCTAACCCAAACGAAGGTCTCATAATCGAAGGCACTCTTGAATCCCACCTGCAGGAGAACAGCCCCAAGAGTTCAAATCTTTCTTGTATTATTTTGTTTGTTTGTTTTCCCCTCTATGTCTGTCCCAGTACCTTGTACAGGCCGATCCAGTCCCACGTGGAGGACATGAAGTCCTCTTGGATGGTGTAGTTAAGAAGTGCATCGTGGTCGGCGCTCCATACACCCAGGGGAGATACGTGCACCAGTGGTGTGTCAAAGCACTTCCTCAGCTGCAGTAAAGACAGGAGGAAAGAGAAGGAGCTTTAATAATAATGCAGAAAAAAACTCTGCATTTAGTGGTTGTATTGGAAGTAAAGAATCAGACTTATATGTCTTGATTAACAGTCCTAGCGTCCTACAGTGAGCCTGCTCTCACCTCCACACTGAAGGTTGCAATGACAGGCTTGTGGTCACTGACTCCATAGCTCATGTCACTGGTGTACTTGTCCTGAGTGACCAGGAGTGGATACTCATCGAGTCCATCGTCAGTAGAAGTCGATGCCTTCTCATCATCGTCCTCTGATGGCATGGTTTGGGGCTTGATGCGCCAGAGGATCCGATCCGTCCAGGCCATTTTCCTCTTCTTGCCACTGAGCAAAGCAAAGGCAAGTGGTGATCACACGGTTTCCAATTTGAGAATGAGTTGAATTATCTGTTTGTAATGCTTACCAGTCACATTTCCATTTGTGTCAACCTAACAAACAAGTGCTATTCTTATACAAAAATGTTGGAAATAATGCTGTTAAAGAACACAAACCACACATACACACATATGCAGTGCAGAGCTATACCTACAGTGTAGCATTCTGTGGAAAAATAATGGATGTCAGCAGTGTACCATTTGACATGGTACAGCTTATGTATATGCACATTCACTATAAAAAGCAACACATGCATTATGCAAGAGCAAACAGTGGGGTGCTGGGTGCAGGAGGAAGTTGTCTCAGGTGTAATGAATTTGCAGAACACGTCTGAAATTCATCAAGGTTAATATGTTTACTAAACCCCTTTGTGTCTTGTGATTTATATCAGTGTGTCCAGTTATTTTGTGATTGCATTAAACCTTTATTGCCTATTTCATAGTATGGGGTCCGCTCTTATTCCTACAGGGTATACATCAGACCGGCACATACGGGTACTTCGCAAAAAGTCAAGGCCACTATGACGTTAATGTATGACTGTATTACTGCAGCAGCCTCACACTCAAGCTAACGTTAGCTAGCCATGCTAGTCACTGTCACCAGTATCAGTCAACCATTTACCATACTGACAGTGAGTATTCATGTATCGTATGTGCCTCAAATCTCAGTGTGAAAGCCTCTAACCCGCTACCCAACAGCTTTTTGTCATTTTCTCTCCTGTGACAGCAAGTTTCTTTCCACCAAAAGGAAGCCCAGCCTCAGTGATGATGTGACATGGCAGGGGAACAAATTGGAGATCAACATTTTTGGATTTATTGTTGGTGCAACCAACTACACAGCAACTCATAGCATTATTACTATTACCGGTTTGTTTAAAGTAGAAGTTTGGAGACATGTTTCAACTTCTTCTTTTTACACTGATACCGTCTATGAGGGACGTGGGATTGTTTTTCCCCAAAAGGGTACAGGGTCACGCAAACCTACTCTGGATGACGTATTGCTGGTCTGATGTATATCTATGGAGACACCCACCTCAGTGGGTCTAGCTCTCTGTGCCAGGCCCCCAACCACACAGAGAGCAACCCCCAGGTGAGGGAGGTGAGGAGGAAGAAGAGGGTGGTGCAGTAGCGCTGCAGGGGCCTGGGTCTGTACATGGTTAGGGGCAGTGCCACAGTGCTCTTTCTGAGAGAGACACATACACGGTGTTTGTGTCAGGGACGGATAGGATTCACAGAAAGAGCTGCTCCCAATATCATCTATGCATCAGGGTTTACTGCTCTGGCTGCTTTGGGTTCTTGTTTAGTGTGTCTCAGGGGTTACATGTGTCGTTAAGAGACACATAAACGTCAGGAAAAAGACAGATGGCTAAGAAATAAAGGAATGTGGGGCATGCAACACAAAAAACGCGGAATGCATCTTACTTAAAACCCAACCATGTCTTCGGTGTGCTGTGCAAAATTCAAACAGAAACAAGAGCACAGATGAGAAATGTGTTGAGTATTTGCGTGTTATACATCTGTTTTCAGCACACCTTACCTGGTATCATAGGTTACAGAGTTACGGTCAAACTTGTAGGTGGGTTTAAAATTTAATGGCCCTTCCTCAAATTCCTGCAGGAAAGGTTCCTTCTTCTTCATCATGGTGAGCTGCAGGAACATGAAATAAATTAGCAAGAGTGTGTGATATTGTGTGTGTGTGTGTGTGTGTGGGTGTATGTGTGTGTGTGTGTGTGTGTGTGTGTGTTTATTCCGGCTCATCACCTGGTCTTTGTCCCACAGCAAGTTAAGGCGCCCGCTGTTGATGGACGAGCGAAGGAAGTGCAAGCCGTGGTCTGCAATACGGAAGTTCAGGTCGCCAAACCAGAACACCACCCTTCGTGAGAGGGACGGAGCCTCATTTTATCTATTTAACAATGACGTTCTGTGCATATGTTTCACAGTGTGTGTGTGTTTGTGGGCCTTGATGTCGGTGCACTGACTTGTGATCCCGGATATGTGGGGTGTCATCGATGTCAAAGTCTTGTGTCTCCAGGATGTACTCAATCTCATCGACACGCTGCAGAGCGTAGTTCACGTGAGCTGCTAGGTGGCAGTTGAGGAAGCACACCATGTGGCCGTAGAAGGAAAAACGCACGGTCACTCCTCCTTTATTACCCTGACAGATAAACAGAGGGGAAGGAATATCGCATTTAAAGTGAAAGATGGACTTCTGAAGATTCACACAATAAGTGTAAAGTGATATTTTTGTCTTTTAGGAATAATATATGCAGCAAAAATACATATTCATTTTACTGCAGTATTTACAAGAAAGTGAAATATACTGTTGTTTAACCCCATTCCTTTTCTGTACTACTATGAATAGAAAAAGTGTGGCCTTTATTCAGCCAGATGATGTTTTTCCTTTAACTAACATTAGACCATTTGTCTTGCAAGTGTTACCACACCAGTTTTACTGTTCTTTGTTTGTGATTTTATTCAGTCAAAGCTGTTGCACATCTCACTAAACAAACACAATAAGCCTTTCATAATGTGTTTAATCTGATGCCAAAGAAATTCCTGGTGTGCAGAGTGTTACAGTGTTGTTGTCTATAAGGTTCAGGGCTAACCAGCGCTCCCACTGTGATAATCTACCCAGTAGCCAAAGATGCCAGTACGAGTGTAGGTGGTCTGGATGTTTCTGATGTAGGGGAGATGGATTTGTTTGGCAAAAACCAGCAGCAGCAAACCCTGCATCCTCAATGATGTGACCTAGATAGAAATAGAGACAGATTTTATTAATCATTTTTGAAATTTAATCTGTTCACTTTCTTTTTTTCTTTAAAATAGCTTTCGTTTTATTTCTCCTGTATTATATGAGAATATGTAATTATGCAGCTTAAAGAAAAATATTTTCCAATAAAGGTCAAATCAAATGAAACAAAATGCTACCAGTCTCACAAAGTAAGTCAATGTCAAAAAGAAGAGTATTTGAGGATTTTTAAGCTACTTATCCCCATGGTTATTTAAGTTTTCAGAGACAAACAGCAGCCTTCAAGACACTATTATTCATACCAGCTTAAAGCAGCAGTAGGCAGAATATTTTTGGCATCGTTGGGAAAAAATTTCATAATAACCTGTCAGCATATTGTAATTCAAGTGCTCTGAGTGAAAACTAGACTTCTGCACCTCCTCATGGCTCTGTTTTCAGGCTTTAAAAAATCTAGCCTGTGACGGGAGACATTGGTCAATCACAGGTCATTTCAGGGAGAGCGTTCCTATTGGCTGTTCATTCAGGAGGCAGCTGTCAATCACTTGCAAGCTCCAATCAAACGGTCAAACTAAGCAGCGCTGATCAAATATTAATTAATATTCTGTTATTATAATGCCTATTTCTCTCCTCAAATGTTTTCGGAAACATCTTTGCAAGTTTGCTACGGCTGGTGGGTGGTGCTTGGTATTTCCTCAACTGATCTCAACATGGCTGCCGGGTCTTTCACAGCTAAACAGTACACCACAACTACAACTACACAAGATGTTTCTGAAAACATTTGAGGCGAGAAATAGACATTACAGTAACAGAATATTTATTCATATTTGATCAGCTCTGCCTAGTATGACCGTTTGAGTGATTGACAGCTGCTCAGAGACGGCAGGCTCCAGCTCAGCTCTGATTGGTTGTTTTCCTCCGGTCTGTGAAATCTTGCAGATGCCTTTAGGAGCACCGGAGGACACAGAGGCACATCATTTTTTTCAGATTACCTGTCTCATGCACTACTGTCAGGATATAGTGACAGTTTTATAAAATAACTTTTTTTAATCATATTTGTTCCAATCTTCCTACTCCAGCTTTAATGGACCCAAATGTGTAACTTCTGTTTATGTCTTTTCTTCCTCCATCCTCTCTTACCTTGACGAAGCCTCTGGGTGCCAGTGTATCCATGAAGACGTGGCTCCATGAGTCCTCCACTAACAGGTCAGAGATGAACCTCACTGGGGTGGCATTCACCTCCTGCAGGCTGACACACACCAACACAAACAAATGAAAAAAAAAACACACTGATGTATAAGAGACACTTTTGTCCTTCAGTTTTGTCCTAAGTTTTAAATTCCAAGTTTCCATATTGTTATTTCTCACCCAATCACATAGAGGTCTGTGGGGGGCTGGACATCTAGCTGCAGCAAAGAGGTGACATCTTCAGGGGGCTCCGATGTGGCCACGTTCCAGGTCACCATGTGCAGCCTGTTACAGTGTTTGATTATGACAAGAATTGACCAAAGTGATGGAAAAAAATTTAAAATACTGACAAATATAAGTTGCATTGCTACATTTGCCTTGTTGTAAATAGTCTAAGAGTTATAGTTATTAAATGTAATATTACAAATGATAATACTGGAAAACAAACCATTTTAATCATATAAAGTATGATTTCTATGTCTACTTTCATTCCCCGTTATTCGTTTCAACAATATGTAATACAGTATTATTTGTGTCCTAAAATATTAAAGCAAAAATACAGAATATTATTAATAACATATTTACTTTTTCAATATGCACATTTTCTTTAATCTTAAGAAGTGTCAAACCATAAAGAAATCCAGATAAACTCAAGCACTTCCTGCCCGTGTATCTGTGTAACCTTGTGTGAATGCATGAATAAGCGTTGTGCGCATGTCAACCTGAATGTGTCTGTGGGAATGAAGCACCCGCAGAGCTGAAACGCTTCGTCCAGTGTGCGGGACACTTCTTCGCTGGCTTCGTCGTCAGAGCTCATGTCTTCTATGCAAGTCAGCAGCTGAGACAGACGCTGGCGGAGGAGTACCTTGGACCTCGAGCCCTGAGAAACTGAGCTGCTCATGCTGTCTGAGCGCACACGTGGACAGTCTGTAAAGGGGTCCATCTTGGTGTTGGTTGTGTTACCTGTTTGTCCTAAAGGTCAGGAAGGTTATTTGTGATTACTTAAATAGAAAATAAAGGTGCTATCCTTCCAGGGCAAACAAGCAAAATCCAGTGGGAGAAATTCCTTTGGCTTGATTTCTCCTCAGACGTCTTTGGTTGTTTTGATTGCAACCATTTGATGCGGCCCACTCTGCTCAAGCCACTGGATGAAACATGAACGAATTCTCAAATCTGTCTTCAGGCAGCCACTGATTTTGGAGGTCCAAACTGGCCAGGATGAAAAAGCCCAGGGTGAAATTTGTGTGCACCGGTGCAGCCCTCTCCGTGGCAGAGTCCCGAGTGGTCATGCAGCAACGGAGCAATGACTGACAAAGCAGTGGGGTTGACTCAGGAATGTGGGCAAGAGGAAGTTAGATTTGGACGATAATCGCAGGCAGGAGACGGCATGTGAACATATGTGTGTGTTTGTCTGTGTGTGTGTGTGTAGTCACAGAGAGCAAAAGAGGAGGACTGGAGGCTGATCCTCCATCATTGTGGGTCGTGTTGCAAGACTTGAGTAACCCTTCAGATCCCTAAGAGGTTTATTACCGGCGCTCTTTCTATCAAGCTGAGTACACTGAACAATGCATGTAACTCCGCAATTACGGTCATGCATTAGTGAGGGGACAACAGTACACAATAGCATTAGCTTCTTTTGGCTTCAATCCAGCCTCTCCTCATATAGGTGAAAGGTTATCTTTGTAAATCCAGAGAGAGGTGGGGGGTTGAATGCAGTTTTGTAAGCTCTGACATTTTTTTAAATCAAAGAACAAAAGCTCAAATCATTAAAATGAACAAGTGTTACAGCACAGTTAATAGTGAACAGCTTGCATAATAGATTTGGAAGCACATAATTCATGAAGCAACTCCAAAGCATTTTGCGTAATTCTTGAATGGTTTAAAGGCTTCAAAACCATGAATGTGTGAGATGATATTTTCAACTATAGATGAAAAGTTTAGTTCCAGAATTAGCAATAACTTTATTTATAAGCACATTTTATTTCAGGTGGACAACACGTGAGCAACCACAGCAGTTGCAGCTACAAACACGGTATTGATAGTGTAAAGATAAAACATTTGACATAAGTTAACACAAATTAAAACAGACACATAAATGATACGCATGAATTAAAACCATTAATAAGTAGGAATACAAATTTAAATAGTTAAGATCAGCAACCAACCAGTAAAAATTCATAAGACCTGAATTAAAACCAAAAGAATAAAATAAAAATAAATCAAATAATATTTAAAACCAACAGTTGACAAAAAAAATAATTACACACATGGGCTTCAATAATTTAGAGATCCCGAACTATATATAATACAATAACAAAGATTTTTCCCAATAATTGTTTGACATTAATCCTCATATATTCTCTTCAGCATTTTTTACCCTTCACACTTATTTACAGAAAACAGTCTTTCCTGTTTGGATCATTGACTCTGAAACTATGGACAGAATAATACTGTACCTGTAACGATTTCTATAAAATCATGGTAATAATATTCAAATAAAATTTGATATAGATATTGTGTTGATTGTTGTCATGTGGGTAAAGTATTCCCAAAGCAATGGAAATTAATTATATTGAATTATTTTGGGGATTACATAAAAGTCCTGTATCTAACTGACAAACACCTTTACAACATGTAAATATAATCTATAACTACTCATATGAAATAATTTCTGATGGAGTCACTGGTATAGTGGTAGAGTTCAAACAATAAATCATGGCAGAAAGTCAACAGCGTTTTAATTTTCGGAGAGCAGTGGGGGACAATAGGAAAGAAACAACCAGAAGAGATTTGCCCCTTACAAAATAAAAAATGCTAATCTTCGGTGCCCCAGTTCTCTCTGCCACTTCATGTAACAGTGTCACATGCAGAGACTTAAAGCACATTCTTTTGCAAGAAGAAGTGTTAAGTGGATAACCTCGGGGGTTCGCCAATCCAGTGAGAAATGATGAATAGGAGGCTATTTAATTTTATCACAGAGCTGTGCAAAGCTACTTATGAAGGTTTGGCAATTCAGACACTGCACAGGTGGGTCATACCTTCTTTTTCTGGACTCTCTTGGTCTCTACATACACCCTGAAGTCGGTGCTTTCTCTCGCAATGACTTTCATCACCATTGTTCCTTCCTGCTCTTTACCCTGGCGAGACCGTTAGAGGACAAAGAAGAGGATTTGGTTCTTATGGAATTCTGATCTTACCTGCACTTGTCTCTCCCACCACTTCGGAATCTTCCAGTGCTCATTTCCTCCCCTGTAGGAACACACAAACACATGTACGCCAAGATAAAATGTTTGCCTCTCTGACAGCCAATTCACCGGGAGCACCGACCATCATCCAATAAAACAGACCTGACAGGAATGCCTGAAAGTCATTTCTGAAATGGCTTTGTAATCATGTCAAATCACGCTTAGCTTCATCTACGTTAAAGTGGCAGTGCCCTGAAGGTCACATGTAAAAACAGAAACGCTTAATCTGGGTGCCATTTTGTAAAACCTGATCAAAAGATTGTGATACATATAAAAATGATTAGATTTTTATACACCCTTATGGTGAATATCTGGCAATGGAACAGTTTAGTGGGTAAAGTCTTATTGATAGTGAGCTAATAACACATACTGCAGGAACATTTCAGAGTAAGAGTTTAGCATTCATTCAGGTAGACTGTGTACAAAAGGAGCTTGTGGTTAACAAGCCTAGCATTGAAGGCCAAAGCAGGAAAGCAGTATTTTGAGACCTCTGAACTCTGTATATACTGTATAGTTTTACAGTTACTGGCTAATTGTCTGAAAACTAAAGTATTCATCATTTGTGATTAGGCTGTAATAGACACATTTGTTTTTGTCATTTATGAGGACACTGTGTTGACCTGCATTAGAATTTTTGGGCAGCAAAACAAGAAGAAAACACAATGAAATGTTATCACCTTATGACTAACATGTTAGCAAACTAGTTGGCTAACTGCAACTAATATAAATATATAATTTTGTGTTGTGCTTTCTCGTCACCCGACAAATGTCCAATCACTTTTTAGCTCAGTTTTGGTTTCCACCAACTCCTGAGGGAAATATCTGGCTCTTTAGCTCCTAAATGTTCCGCTATGTGTGCCAGCTAGCTAACTTTGATTTTCTGTTTGGTGCTGGGCAGGTAGTGACCAGTTGGTTTACCAACCAACAGTACCAAAACAGTAAAGATGTGGGCCGTAAAAAACAAAATATTGAGCTGAAACATGCTAAAACGCTAAGAGTGGAGGAAAACTGTAGTCAGGTGTTAATTACCTCCGCCAAGGAGGCTACGTTTTCAGTTCTGTTTGTCTGTTTGTCTGTTTGTCAGCAGGATTATGGAAAAACTACAGGCCTGATTTTCATGAAACTTGGTGGAAGCTTGTAGCATGGGCTAAGGAAGAAGCTATTCAATTTGGGAGTGAATCTAAATCACAGGGGGAATACACACATTATTTTTCAGTTATGGAAACAGCCTTGGCGGAGGTCTGTGCTCTCTGAGTGTCCTCAGTAATTATGACTCAGATAGCTCCTCTCACATTACATGTAGTCATTTGATCCATTGTTAATTTGAAAATATTGATTAGTGTAACTTAAAACACAACTGCTTTCCGTCCAAACCTGACCTGCCCTAACGTTAGTGCTAACTTAATTTTGGTCCCCATAAGGTCAATCCTGTAACTCATGTGAATCGGTATTTGTCTAAACAATATAATTAAAAAATAAACGCACACAAACACACACGTACACAGCTACACAGATTATTAGAGACTGGATTTTTGTAATACCACACAGGCATCTGAGAGTGGAAGGATTGCAGAGGAATATTGAATGTAACCAAATTGACCACTCTAAAAATGTGCCTACTAGATTTTTCCAAAACCAATTCCACACACACTAGTGTTTTAAGATTTTCTAAATAATGAAAGGGTCCAGCCAGTGTAACCATATTCAACCCATTTTGGCCCTATAGGACACTTCTACCTGTGTTTGAGACCTTTGAGAATATCAGTTTTCTATTTAGACAGAAACAAAAAAACACATTTGCCTCCTACACAGTCTCCTTTAACTTCATGAAAATTAATAATATCATGATAATATCCTTGAATGAAAACAAAAACACCATCGTTCATTCAGTACAGTATACCTTTCTCTGTGTGTCTTTCTTGTGGTGTCCGGAAAAAGCCGCAGACCCCGTGCGCACAGACGACGAAGGTCTCCAAAGGGGAGTCGAGAGACTGAATCTGCTTTCCTACGGTGAGTCCCGTTGTTTGACTGTTTGTTCTCTTTTTGGTTCCCTCGCTTTGTTCTCAGCTGCTGCCCTTCAAGCTCCCACACACAACCTGCTCTGGACTTAAAGCGTAACATCGGATCAAGCTATTATCCCAGGTTGGTTAACAGCCCGGTGAGAAAGTATTATGTTATTCATGAATGGACATGTCTGTTTATTGAGTGTAACCATGACGCATGGTATTTGTTGCACTGAAGCCCTCTTTGTATGTTCATAATTAATCCTTCACTTTCTTAACAGTATGGAATGTGTAGGGTGCTCTGCTTGTGTGCTATTTCAATCAAAGTACAGTAAAAACTGCAATTTCTCTGAAAGGGCAAGTAAAAGTACAAAAGTATTAGCATTAAAATATACTTAAGTACCAAAAGTGAAAGTAGGCTACTATATAATTTTATATATATATATCCATCCATCCATTATCTGTAACCGCTTATTTCTACCCCCTATGCCTTAAACACAAGTTGACACAAAAAGTGGGACGTTTCAAGATTAGTTATATTATCCTGCATCAGTTACTCAACTACACATTTAAATAGCCTTATGCAAGTGTAATGCTAGTTACATAGCCTACAAGATGTTCAATATTTTTTTTTATACATAGGCATATATACATTTACATATACCACATATACTAGATACATAAGTTGATATAAACTACAGATATGCTACAATATCATACATTTTCTAACAATTTTGAAACTAGATTACAATGACCACTAAAATATATGTCTGTGTCAAATAATGGCTCATAACATCCCCTTCAATGTGCCCACACAAACTATAGCCAAGTTAGTTTCTGGGTGTAAAGTTGTGTGAGAGTGCTATGACTACTCACATTACATATAAATGCAATTGGGGCTTTGGGATTCACACATTTATCAACTTCATATAGTCATAAGCAATTCATACAATTCCTACTGTTTAGGACCATATTATTTTAGGGGAAAACTCAAAGTTATGGATATGACGTTGTTTGAATAAAGACTAGTTATTAAGAAAGTTATTGTTTTCTTCCTTTATGTTTCATGTTTCTGTTTAGCCTTTATTTTAACACTACAGTGCCATGCAGGCTACCTTTGTGTTGTGTACTCCTCACAGAAGCGCTCACTTAAAGGTATATAGTACTCCCTCTTGTGGTCAAAGGGGGCAACAACTCTTATCTTCAGAAATATGCTGTAGTGCAAGAAACTGGAGCACAGTGACTATTTTGTTAACAAAAAACTATACATATTATAACCTTTGAACATTAACTCTTTGCCTCTGCCATGGTGCCATAATGAAATGAAACATCTAAATAAAACTAACAATATATAGGAGTTGCTTTTTCTCTGAACTTCTTGTCATCACAACATTTTTATACAAAACTGGATAGTTTTTGCCCTAAAATACATGGTAGCCCTTGGCTGTTGAGACCAATGCGTGGGCCACACACTCGCCCGCAGATGAGGCAAGTGTGTAATACCAATGACCAACAATAAAATTAAAATAAAATCTCTAGCATACAGTCAAGTGTTCTGTAAGTTCTAAACTATAAAGACTATGCAAATAAATAAATACTGAATGGATGGACGTCATTGAATGATTATGTACAGTGAGTATGTGTTACCGGCATCAAACCTAGGGGAAATCTGGACCGGCAGCAAGGGTAACACATGCTAGGAAGCACTGTGTAGCTAATATATACTGTATACTGTTTCTATGGATTGATAGAGAGAGGATCAAAGTTAGCGTCTTGCTCAGGCCACAGCTTGTTTATTTCTCTATTCAATTGCATACAATTCACAATGGTAAGGGACCGTCCACAAAGTGCATTGAATATTTTTCCCATTATAAATTCACCAAAATTATGCAAAAGCACATTTTTCCAAAATAAGCATTGTAGTGTAACCAAGAAGAGACCGTTTATGATGTGTGAAGTGATTTTGGTATCACTACACTGTATAATAGTGAAGTTATTGAATATTTTTGTAGCAACTCTTTTCGGCGTTTCACTTTGTAGACGGTCCCTGACCACTCATCTCACAGTGTTATCACCAATGTTATGTGTCCAGGTGAGAGGCCAGCTTGTTGTGATTTAAATGAGCTTGTAGCTCGTTGCCTATCTTGCTACGGTAGGAAAGATCCCTCGTTGGTGTTTTAACATTTCGTTTATGAGTTATTGATCTGGAAGTTCAAATCCGTCAATATTTTTCCAACTTTAATGAACTAGTTCAGTTGTGCATTAGTCTTCCTCGATGAAAGAGTGAATAAACTCTTCATCTGTAGAACGGTATTGAATATGTTTACCAGTATTATTTTGTCCCATGGTACACACATTCACCAGGGTGTTAATTATCTCCTCATTGTTTAGGATTGCTGATACTAGATTTCGTGCTGACTCGCTGACACACGTAGCAGCATCAAGATCTGTACGGATAATGTCCCAAAACACAAGATGGCAGCAGCACCTTGATGATGTCAGATTTCATTCCATATTCTCAGAGTTTCATTCAATACATTCAGGATTTCATTCAATATTCTCAGTGTGCATTCCATATATTCAGGATTTCATACAATATTCTCACATTTCATTCAATATTCTCAGGATTTCATTCCATATTCTCAGAGTTTCATTCAATATATTCAGGATTTCATTCAATATTCTCAGCATTCATTCAATATTCTCAGGATTTCATTCAATATTCTCAAATTTCAC
>CAKAOI010030799.1:0-19210 GCA_916701655.1 Sebastiscus albofasciatus | reverse complement strand
CATATCCCACTCATTATTTGAAACATATTCCTAATTGGGTTTCATTAGCTCCGCCCACCCGGAAGTCGGCCATATTGCATTTTGTGTTCATTATTGTCATTTCTGTATTTTATGCATACTTTTACTAACTACTCCTAGAGACTTCATCGGATTTGCATGACGATTGGGTGGTATAACCCTCAAACTATTGTGATGCTAAATTGTGAAGGACATTTTGATCGCTTGAACGGTGATGTCGTACGTGAATTTTGAAGTTACCCCATGATACAGAAATCTGTTGTAACTTGTTTTTACCTAGTCCCAGCTGCTCCAAACTTCTCAAGCTGGATAACAGTCCTGGCCTGAAGACAGATACGTGCCACGACAGCGTGTTCCCCAGACGTGCCAGCGTGGGCGAGGGCCCGTTCATCGCTGCTTGCAGCTTTAATTATTATTATTTTTTTACCTACAATGGCCCTGTTACACCGGTGTACGGCTGAGAGTGTAGCGCAACAATACATATTGGAAAAAGGAGAGAGGGGGATGACTTGAGACGAAGGTCCTCAGCCGAACTTGACCTGGTCGTGTCGCTGTAGCATCACAGTCTTCTGACCCACCGGGATTCAAACATACCTGGCATACATGATCTGGAGCGCCGACAGCACGTGAGACAGAGCCTGCTGTTTGGCCAAGTTTCCGTCCAGACTGAGGAGGATCTTGGCCAGCGACGGTCGATTCGGCTTCACGCTGCTCTGCCCGCTCATCTTGTTGTTCACGGCTGACGATGAGTCGCTGTCTGACTGGACGCCTGCAGCGTACGACACCAAAACAAGGACACACGTCAAGCACCCTGAAACCAGCTCCAGCCATCATCACACAGATTCACCAAAACTTCCCGGGACTTTTAGTCCTGGAACTACTGATGCTCGGTTTGAACTTCAGCAAGTCGTCTTCACCACCTCTAGATGACGTAATGCATTGAGTTGCTGCCATGTGATTGGCTGATTAGCTATTTGTGTTAACAAGCAATTGAACAGGTGTGCCTAATAAAGTGGCCGGTGAGTGTATTTACTGATGCACGTTGGATCTAATGAATGAAATGAAACTAAGAGTGTCTGTCTCCACGGTACAAATCATCTGTTAATATATATATATATGATATAATAATATATGCATATTAGGGATAAAATAATGTGAAATTGGCTGAGACGGAAGCAAAAGAATTATAATTTAGCGCCACAATGTCAAGTGCAGACAATGCAGGAACATGGATAATGAATGCAAACAACCTTAATCTCAGCTTTCATTTTGTTGTTCCACAAAAACATCTGATTAAAAGTGGTGCAACCTCCGATCAAATGTTCAGATCAAATGCAAATAATAGAGTAAAACAATCCCATCACTTGAGTCCAAAATTTCACTTTTAGCAGCTCGATTCAGACCCTGGTCTGACAACGACAGAACAGCACTCCCATGTGGACAATCTGCTAAACCTTTATGAGTGGGTTTATGAGAACAGTTGAAGTAGTTGCTGAGCAGGACTGACAAAGACTGGGTAGGTGGGTTGTGTTATGAGGCCGCGAGGAAAGGGAGGATTACCTAGATAGGACGCTCCGAGGGAGTCCCTGGCCGTCTGAAAGAGGACCGGCTCGTGAACCGAGGGCGTGGTCACGTCCACGGTGGTCCAGGCCACGCTGTGGGAGGAGCCACACGCCACTCGAGTGATCTTCTGTCCCTCCAGACCCTGCACAAGGGTGGGCTTCCTGTTAACGGTGGTGGTGCCGTTCCCCTGCTGACCGTGGTCGTTGTCGCCCCATGCAAAGACCTGACGGAGAAACACAACACCCGTGACGGGATCTCACTTTGGTCAGTGTTCAATAGAAATCCTCCTATAAGTCTGAGAGATGAACAGAAGGTTTTGTGGTGCTTTAAATGATTCTTTGAGCTGCTCTAAAATAAAAAAACAACTGCTTAATTGTCCATACTTTTAGATAAACTGCTGATATGTGAAGGAACCTTGAAAAAGGAAAAAGTAAAGCATCGCTCCAAACTTAACAACCTCTCTAAAGGTGTAGTGTGTAAGATCTGGTCGAAATTGGCAGTTTAACAGAGTAGATGAATAAATAAATAAAAACTCACACATCTGGACCATAGCCACGGAGGTAAATCTGCTTTCTTATAACACTCAGTACCAACCTGTCCTGTTTCTGTAACAGCCAGACAGTGCAGCGCTCCAACAGCAACATGGACAATCTTCTTGCCCCTCAGTCCCTCCACCATCTGGGGCTTCCTCACATGCACGTCGGTGCCGTGGCCCAGCCGGAAGTAGTCTCCTTTGCCCCTGTTAGGAAACACAAACCACGATCACTCACTGGGAAACTAAAAGGACTAATGATTAACATCGTGTCATTCGTTCATCTCACCAGGTCCACACGACTCCAGACTTAGTGAGAGCCAAAGAGAACTGAGCTCCACACTCGATCTGGCAGACGCCCTGCCCGTTGAGCCGCTCGATGTTCTGGGGGATGTTGCAGCCTTCACTGCCTCCGCGACCCAGCTTCCCAAAATCCCCGTCACCCCAGGAGAACACCAACCCTGACGAACATTAAAACAGACGTTATTAGAACTAGAGAGTGAAACACATCCTCCAAGGAGTTATTAAACAACACTGGGACTCCTCAGAACATGAACCTCTAGTGCTACTAGTGGAAGAACATTAACAGACAAACCTTCATCAGTGAGGGCGAGAGTTTGAGCGTCCCGGCTCCCACAAGCCACCTGGATAACACGATGTCCCAGAAGCACTTTCACCTACACGGCACATCACAGCAAGAAGGAGTGAGGAGAATATAGTCACAGTTCACAGTATTCATGGAGTCATAGCAGCAAAACAAGCTCTACACATGGTAATGGTGCGAGCTGCAACGATTAATTGATTAGTCGTCAAGTATTAAATTAACCGTCAACTATTTTGATAATTGATTAATCGGTTGAGTCTAAAGTCTAAATTCTCTGATTGCAGCTTCTTAAATGTGAATATTTTCTTTACTCCTACGACAGTAAACTGAATATCTTTGAGTTGTGGACAAAACAAGACATTTGAGGACGTCATCTTTGGCTTTGGGAAACATTTTTCACAGTTTTCTGACATTTAATAGACCAATCAATCGGTTAATGGAGAAAATAATCTGCAGATTAATCCACAAGGAAGATAATCATTAGCTGCAGCCCTAGATAGTACATCGACGATTGAAGGGATGACGGACGATTGGTTCTTCCTACGCCAATATTACGGCGATTTTAACGAATTTAGAAGAAGAACTAAGATGTTTTATTACACAGCTTTGTTGAATACTCGATTCTGATTGGTCATCACGACGTTCTGCGGTCTGTAATTTCTGTATAACAGACCGTTGTTATGGGCGCAGCTCTGATGTCTGACTCTGGAGGACCGTATTTGCGTCAAAATATTGATTTCTTCAGTAAGTAGCTGTGTGATAAGCGGGATAATGTCCAGCTAGCGGGTCATTGTTGTGAAATAAACCCCTTCAGGTTGATGAGAGACCGCTCCGCTTCGCGTCGAGGTGCAGCATCGGGGATTCTTTCACAACAATGACCGGTATTTTTATAATGCCGCTGTTAAACCTCCAACATTTGACTTCAATCACTCATGCAGGCATGTGACTGTTGATGAAACGATGACGCTCCCGATGAGTGTAACAGCTGAAAAATGACATTCTGGGTGCTGTATATCTCTGTGATAAAGTCTGATGTTTTTATTTATCCCATTAAGCCCATCGGTGTCCGTGTGAAGTAAAGAACGTGAGGTAGGAGAGACAGACGTACCAGTTTAGGCCTCAGCTGAGTCGTGTTGTCTCCGTGTCCGAGGCGTCCGTACTCCCCCAGACCCCAGCTGTACAGCTCCCCGCTGGAGGTGATCGCCGCGCTGTGAGAGCTGCCGCAGGCGATGTCGCGGATACGCTTGGTCTTCAGCGCCTCAATCAGCCGAGGCTTGTCACAGTTCCTGAGACGGAAAAACAAAAATCGTCATTAGATGATAAGTCGTCCGTAACGCTGCATCACGGAGACGTTAAACAGAATTTGAACTCTAAGGTGTGAGCAGGATCTACGTACATTCTGCTGAAGTGTCCCAGCTTGCCGTCGTCCCCCTCTCCCCAGGAGAAGACCTTCCCGTCCACAGTCAGGGCCATGGCGTGGCGCCCCCCAGAATGCACGGCGACCTTCTTCACCACGTAGTTACTGAGCGCAGTGATCTGACGGGGGATCGGGATGGTCCCGCTGGACAGGCCCAGACCCAACCGGCCGTTAGTGGCCTCCCCACAGGCGTAGATCTTCCCCTCCACCGTCACTGCAATGGGGACACAACAGTTACATACAACATACATCATACAGGCTATATAACAACATACAGGCTATATAACAACATACAGGCTATATAACAACATACAGGCTATATAACAACATACAGGCTATATAACAACATACATGTTATATAAAAACATTCATCCCCCACCTGCAAAGAGGCTTTTGGAGCCACCAGCCACTTGGACCACGTTGAGAGCAGAGAGAGTTTCAGAGAAGGAGGGAACTTTGATCTGTGAAGGACACAAACAGAAGAGATTAGAGACGCAGCAGCTTCTCCCACCGGCTGTAGAGTCTCTCTAGACGGCTGCTTATATAAAGTATACATCCTCAAATGTGCTTATCAAACAGGAATGTTATATAATGACAATACACAGCATTTGCCTGGGATCACTAGTGGAAAGTAAGTCTGTTTAGTACTGTACTTAATCGGGATGGGAATTGAGAACCGGTTCCTAGTCGTCTCTGTGACTATCGATTTCTCTTATCGATGCTTTGCGACGCTCAACATTGTGCCGCGGTACTGCTACTTTACTAAAGTAAAGGATCTGTATACTTCCTCCATCACTGACTGGAGTAGCAACGAATAGAATGACTGGAATCTAGCGAGGAAAACACCTTTCAATTCAAAGCTCAAACTACCTGTGTTAGCGCTTTAAAGAGACGATTTGAGGCATCATGCAAACCACAGGCTAGTTTAGGTCAAATATTCACAAGCAGCACCTTGGAGCCCTTCAGTCCTCCCAGCTGGTCCTTGTCATTCAGCCCCCAGACGAACACTTTGGTCCTGATGGTGGCTGCAGACTCCAGTCCGGAGGACTTCTTCCGGGCCAGACTAAAGAGGACAGAACAAGAGCGCACAGTGAGGTCCTGGATTAAGATACGTCAGCAGACGCACAGGATCGGCATGCATCAGTAGAAACCTCCTTAGTTCCCTGACCCGTCGTACCTCCCAGTGGCAGTCTTGTCATCCTCCTCTTCCTCATTGTCAGAAGCCAGGAAAGGGACGGTGGCCAGGTCTTCGTCCTCCGCTCTGATGCGTCCGACGATGCCGAGCCCGTGAATCTTGCAGTCGATACCAGAGCTGCGGCACTGCTTGATGGCAACCTCGATGTATCTGTGATACTGAGGAGGGATGACATCATTCATTATTACAACACTAGTTTTAATGGTAATAAACACTATTAGAAGCTGACGGGGTCGTAGTCTACCAACCTCAGTACAGTCACTGAGGAGAAGCACCGTGGTGTCTGTGGGATTGATGTTTATCGTCTTCAGCTCAATCAAGTTGTTCAAAGAGCTTCCACCTGCAGAATAATAAGAACAAAACACACATCAAGAACACCACGTTGTTTATACAAGAGGAATTGTTTAATGTCAAATATACGTATCCCTTTAAAAAGTTGCTCTGATGTCTTTGCGTCCTTGAAAAGTGCTATATAAGTTGAATTTGTTATTATTAATTTATTGATGTCCTCAAAGGACAAAAATGTCCATGTCAAAAAACTGCCATAGAATTATATATTATAATTTTTCTACTGTCACCGAGTTCATTTTTTTAACAAACATCATTCCTGATCATAACTACCAAACATTCATTCATTTTTTTCATAATTTGACACCTTTAAATGCCACTTTGTTTACAAAATGAAACTTGTTGTTTTCTGAATTTTGTTAAAAAATATTTTCTGTAAATAATTACTTAATAATAAATAATAAAAGTTATTAATAAAATTAATAATAAAAACTAAATGCTAGGGGGGATTTTATTTCTTCACAGTCTGGGATATGTCAATGATTATTAACAACACTGATTTTGATGCATTTTCATTTTTTGTTCAATGTTAGATTAAATAAATAAATAAAAATTCCCACCTGTTAACTTAGAGGACAAAAATGTCCCCTTCTTAAAACTGAGTCATATCTTTTAACCAACTTCAGTCCTGATCGTAACTACCAAATATTCATTCATTTTCAGAATTCGAACCCTTTAAATAAATGTATGTTTAAATAATGAAACTGTTGTTTTTTATGAAAAAAAATGTATGTATGTTGTCTGTATATTAAATGCTATTTAATTTAATTTATAAATGACTCAATAAATAAATAAATGTAGCAATAATAATATTAAAAATAAATGTAGCCATTAATTGATAAAATGTGACATAAATTGAAATTGATGTTTTAATTTGCTTCTTTAATTATTTACTCTATCTTTGTATTAATTCCCTTATTAATTTACTCTTCTGAGTGACAGCCCCCTCATTTGAATAATGAGGTAGAAATGCATAAAGAAATGCATAAAGAAATGTGTAAAGAAATACGTAAAGAAATACATAAATAAATAAGTTTGGGGAAATAAATAAGGGGTGAAATGCAGCGGGAAAATCATGCATGAATAAATAAATAAATACATAAATAAATAAAATATGTGCAAAAATAAATAAAAGTAAATGAATTAATAAAACTAAATAAAAAAATAAAAGAAGTGTAATAAAATAAGGAATTAATACAAAGATAGATAAATAAAGAAGCAAATTAAAAGAGAAATATCAATTTATTTCATATTTTCTATCAATTAGATTTATTTTTAACATTATTTTTGCTACAGTACATTTAATGACATTTATTTATTTATTTATCGAGTCATTTATTTATTTATAAATGAATTTATTCATTCATTTATTTATTTTTATTTTGGCAGGTTCCGTATGGCCGTGGGATCAAACATTGTGGTTTTAATGGGGACATTTTTGTTTTTAAGAGTCTGAGTGTCTGTATTTTATAGACTTATTATAGGAGCTCAGGTTCAACTTCTAAAATGAATGTGTATTAATTAGTGATGCAGAAGGGTTACATAACAACATACCCGACACGACCACTAGTGAGGGCATGTAGCTGCTGTCCGCCGGATCCACGGTCATCTTCAGTCGGTGAACGAGAACGTCTGGGAAGAGCTCCAGACGGATCCAGTGCTGTGGAGGAGAGAACGATGAGTCAGCTGATGTATCACACTTTAATACAAAGCTACACTAAATAGACTGTCGGCCAGCTCATCGGAGTATGCAACTCAATCTCTTGCCTTTCCCTGCGAGCCGGAGGACTGCCAGCACTGATCGCTGCAGTCAATGAGGCGCGACGCCTGGTTCACGGAGGACGACGCGTTGAGGCTCTTGACGGCGCGGGACCAATCGTCTATCAGCATCCCGCGCTGGCTGCTGTGATGCTTCTTCAGCTGTTTCCCTGAGCGGCCGCAGAACGCCGGAGACTGGCCTGATTATGTGAGGATGAGATGAACGAGGTTTACACACACATGAACACACACACTGAGGAACACCACAGATAACCATCAGGGTGAACGTGAGACTAACCGGGCTCGTTGATTCTGCCGAAGGAATGCCTGGTGTTGTGTTTGCGGGTCTTGAAGCAGTTTTCACAGAAGTCGAAGTCGTCACAGTTCCTGCATTTGAACCTGGGGCCGTTTATCGGGAACATCTGACAGCCATCGCACCTGCAGACAAAACGCACGCTGCATTGGAACAACATCTGGAGATACGCAGCTAACTGGACAGACAGAAACATTAAACACATCCGTACCTCACTCCGGGGTGGACACTGGGAACCAGCTCCATCTCAGACAGCAAACCGGTCCAGTGGGACTGCTGAGGGAAGTCCACTATCACGTCCTTCCCATTGGCACTGAAAGCTAAAACACAACATCCAGCTCTGTTAGTACAGAAGAGAGTGGACTCAGCTAACAGCGTCTTTAATGGACGGGACCATCTGCGCTCTTTTCCGGGTTTTTCAAAAGGGAAACGTCCACTCAGCTGTTAACAAAAAGCAATGACGTAGGTTACCACGGTAAGCTAATCAATAAGGTTATGAACAATGTGAACGCTAGCACTAGCTGAGTCAACGTTAGCTGTGTTAAGTTTGTAAATAAGTGAAAGAAGTGGGGTTGTACGTATACTCTGTGTTCTGAGAGGTAAAATTACTGTTTAAGTGTACAATATATTTAGAGTATTTATCATACGAACCGTTGAGAATATGTTGAACGCAGACTTTTAATATCAGTTTTTATGCAGATGATGCCGTGTTGTATGTACGTGACTCTGCAGAACTTTAAACATGCTCTGTCTGAGTGAAGGCGAGCAGGCAGAGGAGGAGAGGCAGCGGCTACACGCGAACGCGCATACGCAAGCGCGCATGTATCCCGACCCGGTACATTTATACGCTTGAAAAGTTACAAACAGTCCCTTTAACTGAAGATACTGAATTTAAAAGGCTAAAGACATCGACTCACCTTTCACAACCCCCACACTCCGGTGAGTCACGGAGCCCCATTTGTACTTCGGCGTGGTGACGGTGGGCTTCACCCTCACTTTGTCACCAATCTTTATATGGGAGGGAGAACTTTGTGGCGGGAATCCTGGAAAAAAAAGACCCAAACATGTCAAAGGGTGAAGAAGAAAGCAACAACTATTCAGCATCAGATGACGTTAAAACCCCAGAATCTCACCCAGCAGCTCGATGTGGATGTATCGGACCCAGTACGTCCCTCCTTTCTGCTGCCAGTCACACTGCACATTCAAGTCATGAAGCCCGTCTCTGTCCAGCTTGATCACTTTCCCCACATCTCCGTCATACACTTCCTCGTACGTTCTGCAGCACTTCACCATCATCCCCACCTGCACAGGAGTCAGTGATCCGTCAGACTGGTGTCACATTTCATTAAGGACAGAAAAGCTAAAGAAAAGGTTGCTGCTCTCACCTGAATGTTCTCTCTCACATACACAGCGTAGTCATCGTTGCTTTGGAAGTCCGATCTCTTCTTAAACGTCTGGCTCTCAGTCACCACGGCACCTGGAGGCTGATGTTACACATAGAACCGTTGTTAATCAGGAGGATTTGACAAGTGACTCGGTGCATTACTGAGAGAAATAAAAGAGAGGGTGATGTACCACGGGGAACGGGGGCTCGGCCTCCTCCAGCTCCTCCAGCACCTCCTCATCGGAGTATTCATCAGACACGGTGTCGGCGTCCGACAGCTCCGTGACGTGAATGTCTGGATGGTCCAGCAGCCAGCCCACCAGAGCCTCGACACCTGACCAACACGCTCAATTACTCTCCAAAAGTACATCTCAAATATTATAATGTATTCTCTGCAGTGACGGCTACAGAGTATATGAAGGAGTATATGAAATAAAACCTGGGACACCAGAGGCGCTGCCGGTCGTTCCAGACAGCGACTTCAAGGCGAACTCAATGTTTTTGCGCGGGAAGCCCATCTCCATCAGCTGGAGGACGATGGGTAAGGGAGGGACGGGGGAGGTCTTCTGCTTCTTCTGTTTGGGAGGTCGGATGTGTTGTATGGTGACGGGCGTGGTGGCCTCGCTGGAGCTGCTCTCCTCAAACAGTGGAGAGGACGGGTGGGCCGATTCCACGGCCAGGTACTGACACACGGCCAGAGCTGCAGCCTGAACACACACACACAGCCATAGACACACACATGAGGTCAAACCCAGTACACCAGGGACCGGTTGCACAAAGCACCTAAAGTTAAGATTTTCCTTTAAGTCCAAGTATTGGTTGCACAAAACAGTCTTCTCCTTAAGGTTTCAGTGCAACAGTGAATGCAGTAAATGCCTTAAAGTTTGTCTTTAACTAAGGAAACCTTTTAAGGGCCTAGATCAATTCAGGGTTGCAGTAAAGATGTGAAAGGAGGTAAAAAAAGAGGCCCATCGACTCACTTCCATCTCCTGTCTGTCAAAAATGGCTTTGATGGGGGAGGGCTGAGTGGCGGCGGACAGCAGCTGCTGCAGGAGGATCAACGGAGGCAGCGGACCCTCGGGGGATAAGTCCCCCACATCAGGAGAGGACACCACTGGGTCCTCTGCAAACAAACAAACAAACAAACACAAAGGTGTCAGCCCAAACAGAACAGAGAGACAACAGCAAGAGAATCAGAATGACATAAATCAACATGATGTAGTCCATCCTGTGACCTCTACATAGAAAACAGGGCATGAATATCATTTCTACAGCTCTGAACTGGACTAAGCAGCAACAGTTCTCCATAAAGACGGTCCTGACTCTTCACTAGGAGAGGTCTCACCGCTGGGGTTGGGTCCGATGTCCACCACCGCCGCCTGGGAGAGGATCTGCCTGAGTTTGTCCTGATGAGAGAGCAGAGCCCGGCCCGCCTTTAAGATGTACAGCCTGAGCTGCTGGCAGCGCAGCAGATGGATGTCCACCTGGTCAGCTGGAAACACAACAGGTTGGATTAAATCCACTGGACTGGACCGAAAGGCTCCGGACACTAAATCGCATTATCCTGCACAAAGTCATGCATGATGCCGGAGCACTTTACCAGACATTAGTCTAAACACAGTCAAGGATTTCTTATTTTATATGATGTTTATGAGTCACATGTACGATGAGCGTGTCAGGGCCATTGAGGTAAAAAAGAAAAGATAATTATGGAGCCAGGAAAAGGGGGTAATATTCCTAGAAAAAACTCATAATTTCCAAGGCTGAAGTCGTAAATTTATGAGAAAAAACTCAAGTTGTTTCTCGTAAATTTGTGACTTTTATCTCAGACAATCTGTTTTTTTTCTTGTAAATTTCTGAGTTTAATCTTGGAGAATTTTTGACAAATTTTCGAGTAAATTTCTGAGTTTTTTCTCGTAAATTTACGCTTTCACCATCTCAGAGAATATTGAAGTTCTTTTCTCATAAATTTGACTTTAATCTCAGAGAATATCGGATTTTTTTTCTCTCGTATATTTGTGACTTTAATCTCAGAATTTCAAGTTTTTTTCTTGCAAATTTATGACTTAGAGAATATTGTTTTTTTTCTCATAAATGTACCACTTTAATCTCAGAGATTCAGAGTCTTTTCTTGGAATATAACCCACCTCCCCCGGATCTGTCATTTTATTTCTTTCCTACCTACGATGGTCCTAATACGCCGTCGTACATGTGAGATCATCAACTCTACAACATTCGTGTCGCGCCTCTTGTGGGTTTCTGTACCTGTCAGCCCTCGACTCAGAGACTTCTTCATGCGTTGTTTCTCCAGTTTGCTTCCTGCCAGACTGACCAGCTGAGCCCAAACAACCAGCATGGGCTCAGAGAAGGGAAGGTTCTGCACACTGAAGATTACTGCAGGCAGCTGAGGAAGAGGACAACAAGAAAAGAAAATCAGTTTTTTATCAGCCTAATGAAGTGAAAGTAAAAGTAGAGCTAACGTGTTAGTTGTATGTACAGATGTCTAAACTCTTCCGTACCGGTTTGAGATGGCTGAGCAAGCAAACCCTGCAGGTCCTCATCTCCTGAAACTGGACGGTGATGCGTCCTTTAGGTGTGATGCGAGTGACCGTTCCCTCTCCGTATTCCTCATGAATAACTTGGCCTCCGAGTCTGAGGCGCCCGTCAATTCCTCCGATGACAGCCATCACTGCCATCAGACTGCCGACTCTGGGACCGTCAGAGTCGGGGAAATACTCCTCCAGGAAACACTGAAAAGAGTAGAATAGAGTTAGAACGGATTTTATCAACGAAGCCATGTTATCAAGGGCTGTCTGACAGCGAGGTAAAGAGGAGAAAATATTCTAAATATAGCGTACACTTAAACTGATATTGATTATTTTAGGTGTCTAAACTCTGTTTTGCTGCTGCCCCCGTTCACAGCAGTACATTACTTTTGCTCCTGTGCTGGTACTCCCGCCTGTTTCTACAAACAACCCTGCTTCAAAACATCCAAACGTTCCCTTTAACACTTTAACACTCACAATAACTGAATCAATATTACTGCAATAACTCTTACTGCTTCAGACTGGCAGCCTGCCATGACGTCTCCGATGGAGCCGAGCTGAGCGTTGATGTAATCGTTGATCATGCTGTTCCACTGGCCCAGAAAGTGCAGAGTTCTCAGGACGGAAACGATCTCCTCGGCCAGCGTGCTGCTGTGAGTGGCCGTCAGAGACGCCTGAGGGCGGGACTTCCTCCGTCGCAGGGAACCCTCTGTGCAGAGGAAGTAGCTATTTAACAACACATTAAAACACAAACATCAGAGTTTCCAGTGAGAGTTTGATTCATGACCGTACCTCTGAGAAGTGGCAGGTCTGAGGAGCAGGTGCTCAGTAGGCTTCCCAAGAAGTTGAACAGCTTCTCCACCAGGAACTTCATGTCCTGAGAGCGCTCCGTCTTGTCCCACGAGGGCAAGACGGCCTGCAGGAGACGCAATGCCAGGATCTGGAAACACACAGGGGGGCACAAGACTTCAATCATCATATACATACATGACCTCTGCATTGAACCCATCCTAAGCTTTAGGAGGAGAAGGCTGCTGTAAAGCGCCCGGTGAGCAACTCTCGCTCAAGGACACTTCGACATGCAGACAGTAGTAGCCGGGGATCGAACCGCCAACCTTGCGGTTAAAGAACGACCTGCTCAACCCGTTTCACTAAGCTGGTTTCCATCCTGAAATGTTTGGCAAATTACTTATAAATTAACCTCCAACCACGACAACACGCAAGACCACTTCACCGAGGCCCTTCTTCATAACATATTCTCCTAACGGTGCATTTCAACCAGATCCTATTCTTCTATTAATTTCCTACAGAGAGCAGGAGAAGCAGTCGCGCAGTGCATGGTGGGAGTGTTGCAGCGAGGGGGTTGCGCTGCATTCGCCGGTCTGTATTTGCATGAAGGAGACTCAACTTTATGCAAATGAATCCGTCCTGAGCGACGCGCCAAGCTCATGAAACTTAAGGCCCCGACACACCAAGCAGACGGACGACTGTCGGACTGTTTGGGGCCGTCGGTGAGCATCTGTCGGTCTGGTCGGCTCTAGTCTGCCCGTGTCATCATGTTGAATGAGCGGCGGAGCTCGTCGGAGAGAGTAATCACTCTGTTTGGTTGTTCAGCTTAAACAAATCAGTGCAGGAGAAGAGAAATGGAAGTGAGGAAAGCAAGCCAACAAGGAAAGTCAAGAGGAAAAACACTGAAGGCTCTTCTCATTTTTCATCTTCATGTTTTTGGTGGATTGTTTAGATTGAATAACAGAAAGTTTATGAGCAGGGCGACGTTGTTTCCTGTTTGAAAGAGCGAATATAGAACCAGGGGCCAATCAGGTGCTTTCTATGATAGGGTATGTTACCAGTGGTAAACTCGTCCACTAGCATCCTCGCTGGATCAGAACAGCTCATCTGACACATCCTGGTAATAACTGTCCCACCTGTCTCTGGAGAGTGATGGCGTGGAAGGACTGGTGTCCCTCAACGATACGGATGAGCAGGCCGATCCACGCAGAGGTGCTGAGCGTGCTGCACATCTGGGGCATGAGAGCGATGCTGCGGATGAAACCCAGCGTGGACCAGCTCCGGTGCTGCTCCCGAGAGACCAGCCTGTGGGAGTGACAGCCTGAAGACACGCAGACGGGTCAACGTAGAATAAGATAACAACGCGTCATGTAGTAACAGATCAAATGCTCTTTGTCAACGTGGCGGTTCCAGCTACCTGACTTGTCATTGGCTCCGCTCTCCACCAGCATCCTCAACAGCCCACTGAGGGTCCGCGTAGCGTCCGTCTGCAGCACCTCCGCGTAGATTCCAGCTGTTAGAGACAGCGTCTTCAGCAGGTTGACGGTGCTGGTGAGCATCATCGCTGTCGGGTGGCTGCTCTTCTCCATCAGCTCGCCTTCTGGAATCAAGACAGGACGTTGTAAATGTCATTAATTGAAGCTCACACCTTCCTTCCGTTCCAATCATCGCTGCTCGCAGCTTTAATTTTGATTAGTTTTTTAACCAGGAAATATATTTTCATTTTAGTTTTTCTTAAATGGATGTTGTTCCTATTTAGTTTCAGTTTATAAAAGATGATTTTTCACATCTTATTTTGGTTTCAGTTTCAGTTTTAGTTAACGATAATAACCCTGATGGCGGTGGTTTTGAACTGAACTGACCCGTGTCGTCTTCTGTGTCTGAGTCCTCCGTCGGCGGCTGGGCAGCCGGCGGTGGCTCTGCCAGCTTCAGGTCATATTTGCCCTCTTTGCCCATCCGGTAGGAGTTGGTGCTGCTAGTATCCCACTGGACCCTGATCCAGCCGTCCTCGCCCAGCTCCCCGATGACCCGACCCAGACCTGGCGCCGGACCGTCCTGGACAGAGCGTGCACAGGGTCACACACTAAACACCAGGCTTTAGAAGGTACTTAGAAAAGCAACCATCCATCAACTACCAATGTACCTGATCTCCCCACTTCCAGTCGACTCCCCTCATGACCCGGGTGCCTATCTTCATCAAGGCAGCCAGCTCGGGACCGGAGACCGGTAGGGGGGTCGGGGCGGCCTCCTTTCTGGACTCCTCCAGCACTGTGGCTGAGCCTCCGTGTGCACATAAACTCAGGTCCTCCTCGCTGCTGTCTGTGCTCGGTCCTGGAGACACAACAACATAGAAGAGACATCACACACCTGAATCCAAACACGAGTCCAGATCCACTTCCTCTCCGGGTATCTACTCACCTATGAGCCGGAGAATACTCTGAGTGAGCGCCAGTATCCCAGAGTTCAGCAAGAGACTGAGGCTGTTGGAGCCGTGTTTCAGGGACAGCATGTGTATCATGGCCAGAAGGAAGCGGGCTTGTGGAATGGTGCCGAGACTTGGTCCCGCTGGGTTCTCGTTGGTGATGGTCTGCAGGGGAACCGGCTGCACACCTGGTTAAAGGAACAGGTGAGTTAGTTTGTGTGTCTAACAGGTCTAGAAATTAGTTTTCTGAGATGACCCACGCCGCTCACCGTGCTCCTTGAAGCGGGCGCTGGCCTCCAGCAGGATGTTGCGAACGTTGTGGATGGCCCAAGAGTACAACTTGCCGAAGGTCACCTCCAGAAGCATGCGGTTGAAGGGAGGGATCAGATCCACGTCCTTCAGGCAGTCAGACAGTGGCTCTCTGGAGAGGAGAGTTCAAACGTTAGAAAGATTGTTTTTTTTTAGGGAGTTTTTCGTTATCTGATGAGAGGGTCGTACTGTAAACACATCAGTAATCACCACACGTCATTTTATACAGTGAGGTCAATGAAACGTCTCCTATGGGGACTAACATCATCATACATGAATCCAGTTGGGCTCATTGGATCCACCAGAGTCTCAGCTTTACAGTGAGACCCAATTGATGTGATTCAAAGACTGTTTAGGGACCCCAGGATGCAGAAATATTCAGAGACAATAACACATTTATACTACATTCAAATGTTGTTTTCCCCCAAACTGCATGTGATTATCATAAAGTGGGCATGTCTGTAAAGGGGAGACTCGTGGGTACCAAGAGAGAACCCATTTACTACATTCACTGATCTGAAGGTCAGAGGTCAAGGGACCCCTTTGAAAATGGACATGACAGTTTTTCCTCACCAACATTTAGCGTTTATTCGTAGCGTTATTTAACCTCCTTCCCGACAAGCTAGCACGACATGGTTGGTACCGATGGATTCCTAAGATTTGACAGTTTCATGTGATATCAGTATATCCCCAATACCTGGAAAACTGAGCCCACTACAACCTCTGAAAGACAGAATAGCGGCCAGGCCTGCTGGCGGGCCATCAGAGTTTCAAGGAGTTAAGATATCAATTCACTTTTGTGTTGACTCACCCAATGTTGGTCCCTTCTGGTATGACCCTTTGCCAGCCACAGAGCATCGCATACTGCACGGACGGCAGCAGGAAGCTTTTAGAGGCCAACTTCAGCATGGTGTCGATGCCCTCCAGTCTCACCTCGGCCCTCTCAAGCTGAAAGGAAACAGAGTTAACATGATGTCGACACGACAGTCATTTATATACTCATGCAATTAGGTCTTTAAGAGGATGCGCCTTCCCAGTATTCGTTTGTGGTGCTAAACATAAGTTCATCACCTGTTTGAGAAGACACTTCCTCATCTTCTCCACGTCCAGCGGCTCCTCTTTCAGTGCAAACTCCACGATGGTGACCATGAGGCTGGACTGGGAGAAGACACCCTGAACGCTGTGTTTCAGCCAGCGGTACTTCTGGACGTTAGACACAGTGTTGAGAAGCGGATGCCACTTGTCCTGCTGTAAAGTAATAAAACAATACAGGAATTCAAACTGAACAACCGTAGCTGCTGTGTTGTCTGCTAACTAACATACCAAGATATAGACTTAGAAGGTAAAACGTTATACTGTGTCTCAAGCGGTAAGATTATTAGTTATTCTCTAACTAGAAAGAATGGATTAAAGAATCCTCTGGGGAACCTTTCCATTGTTGATCTTGTGAAATGTTCCAGTAATTAAAGTACCTTGGGTGTCTTGGTGGCGGGTGACTTCCTGTCAGCCGGTGTGGGGCTGATATGAACGTTAAGTTCCTCTTCATTGGTCCCTTCATTCTCCAGCTTTGGCTCTTCTATGTCAGCAGACTCTGACTTCTTAGGCACTAAAAAACACATTTAAATTCATAAACTGTTGTACTGTGTGTGAAGAAGTCGGTCATTGTGTAGTAGGTTTTTTTTTTTTTAAATACCCCACCTCGTTTTTTCCTTCGGTCCCTGATGAGTTTCTGTGTGATCCTCCTCCAGCGCGGCTGAGAGCTCAGCAGCTTCAGTTTGGACATGATAGACAGGTCGTTGCTGACGGCGGGACGCAGCTCGTTAAACAGGAAGCGCAGACGCTCGATGACGGGGGCGCACACCTCCTTGTAGGAGCGACCTTGTTCCTGATGGGTCTAAAAAGACGCGGAACAAAAGCAAACTCGTCATTAAAAGCCCCGTTAGTCTTTGTGTCACAAACATTCTCCACTGAGGGATTAACCCTCCGGTTGTCTTCGGGTCAAATTTGACACGTTTTCAAACTTCATTATATCATAAATATGGATGTCTTTCACCTCATTTTTCAGATCTTTTTTTTCAGACTTTTTTTAGATCTTTTTTTTTCAGACTTTTTTTTTTCAGACTTTTTTTTCAGACATTTTTCAGATCTTTTTTTGTCCGAAATTTTTTGTCCGAAATTTTTCAAATCTTTTTTTTCAGACTTTTTTTTCGGACATTTTTCAGATCTGTTTTCCAGATCTTTTTTTCAGACTTTTTCTTCTGACATTTTTCAGATCTGTTTTTCAGACTTTTATTTTCAGAAATTTTTCAGATCTTTTTTTTCAGACTTTTTTTTCGGACATTTTTCAGATCTTTTTTTTCCAGACTTTTTTTCGGACATTTTTCAGATCTTTTTTTTTCAGACTTTTTTTTCCAGATTTTTTTTTCAGACATTTTTCAGATCTTTTTTTTTAGATCTTTTTTTGTCCGAAATTTTTTGTCAAAAAATTTTTGTCCGAAATTTTCAAATCTTTCTTTTCAGACTTTTTTTCGGACATTTTTCAGATCTGTTTTTCAGATATTTTTTTTTCAGACTTTTTTTTCAGACTTTTTTTCAGACTTTTTTCAGATATTTTTTTTCAGACTTTTTTTTCGGACATTTTTCAGATATTTTTTTTCAGACTTTTTTTTCGGACATTTTTCAGATCTGTTTTTCAGACTTTTATTTTCAGAAATTTTTCAGATCTGTTTTTCAGATATTTTTTTTTCAGACTTTTTTTTCAGACTTTTTTTCAGACTTTTTTCAGATATTTTTTTTCGGACATTTTTCAGATATTTTTTTTCAGACTTTTTTTTTCGGACATTTTTCAGATCTGTTTTTCAGACTTTTATTTTCAGAAATTTTTCAGATCTTTTTTTTCAGACTTTTTTTTCAGACTTTTTTCAGATCTTATTTTTCAGATCTTATTTTTCAGACTTTTTTAGATCTTTTTTTTCAGACATTTTTCAGATCTTTTTTTGTCCGACATTTTTTGTAAAAAAAATTTTGTCCGAAATTTTTCAAATGTTTTTTTTTCAGACATTTTTCAGATCTGTTTTTCAGATCTTTTTTTTGGACATTTTTCAGATCTGTTTTTCAGACTTTTATTTTCAGAAATTTTTCAGATCTTTTTTTTCAGACTTTTTTTTCCAGACTTTTTTCAGATCTTATTTTTCAGACTTTTTTAGATCTTTTTTTCAGACTTTTTTTTCCCAGACATTTTTCAGATCTTTTTTTGTCCGAAATTTTTTGTAAAAAAAAATTTTGTCCGAAATTTTTCAAATCTTTTTTTTCAGACTTTTTTCAGATATTTTTTCAGATTTTTTTTTTTTTTCAGACTTTTTTTTCGGACATTTTTCAGATCTGTTTTTCAGACATTTTTCAGATCTTATTTTGTCCGACATTTTTTGTAAAAAAAATTTTGTCCGAAATTTTTCAAATGTTTTTTTTTCAGACATTTTTCAGATCTATTTTTCAGATATTTTTTTTGGACATTTTTCAGATCTGTTTTTCAGACTTTTATTTTCAGAAATTTTTCAGATCTTTTTTTTCAGACTTTTTTTTCCAGACTTTTTTCAGATCTTATTTTTCAGACTTTTTTAGATCTTTTTTTCAGACTTTTTTTTCCCAGACATTTTTCAGATCTTTTTTTGTCCGAAATTTTTTGTAAAAAAAAATTTTGTCCGAAATTTTTCAAATCTTTTTTTTCAGACTTTTTTCAGATATTTTTTCAGATTTTTTTTTTTTTTCAGACTTTTTTTTCGGACATTTTTCAGATCTGTTTTTCAGACATTTTTCAGATCTTATTTTGTCCGACATTTTTTGTAAAAAAAATTTTGTCCGAAATTTTTCAAATGTTTTTTTTTCAGACATTTTTCAGATCTATTTTTCAGATATTTTTTTTGGACATTTTTCAGATCTGTTTTTCAGACTTTTATTTTCAGAAATTTTTCAGATCTTTTTTTTCAGACTTTTTTTTCCAGACTTTTTTCAG
>CAKAOI010030789.1:0-29246 GCA_916701655.1 Sebastiscus albofasciatus | reverse complement strand
TAATAGAGTATACCTTAAAAAATTATATAAAAGTCACAGTATAGTATGCCATAAAACACAAATTACATAAAAGTCATAGTATAGTATGCCAAATGTCAAAAAATGTCATAGTTTTCCATAAAAATGTCAAAGAAAGTCATAAAGTCATAGTATAGTATGCCATAAGAAAAATCCTATAAAAGTCATAGTTTAGTATGCCATAAAAAAAAATCATATAAAAGTCATACTATAGTATGCCAAATGTCATATAAATGTCAGTATAATATGCCATTAAATGTCAAAAAATGTCATATTTTGTCATAAAAATGTCAAAGAAAGTGATAAACAATTCATAGTATTGTCATTACAAACTCATACCGGAATGAAATAATGAAAAAAAAAAAGGCATAGTCATAAAAAATGTGAAAAAAAAGTAAAGTCTGGTGCAGAACTCAGACGCGCGTAAAAAAAGGAAAAATTGTTAATTCTTTCCTGATAGCACGGTACGATAATATGGTAATAAACTAGCAGCATTTTTGTTGTCCGGAAAATCTTGGAAATCATGGCTATCAATTAAAAAACAGCCCATTTTTCTAAATTCCTAAAAAGCTGACAGAGAGGAGATAAAAGGTCTTCCCCTGCCAGCAGTGATGGGCTGCCTGTCCGTTCGCCTGCTGTCCTTGGGTCCAAGGTTGAACCTATCGGTCTTGTGAGACGCGGTGAGCTGATAGGTGACTGATGTTTTACCTCAAGAGACGGACAGACGGGCCTGATGGAATAACTCGGTGCTAAATGGACCGGGGAGTTTGCCGGCTCATCTCGGGGGCCTCGCTTCACGGCGGTCTGTTGTTTTTTCCTCCGCGGTGTTTGCAGAGACGGCTGTTTTGACTGTGTACTCTGGCTCTGAAGCACAGATAAGTCACTGCTTTCCCCTACAGTTATGAATTGGTTTGCTTTGAGCTGAGAAAGCAGAAAATCCCGTGATATGATGAGGGGTCAGCAGCCGCTCGTGAACTGTCGTCTGGCGGTTGTCTTGTTTTGATTTACTGGATATTGGAAGCATTTGTCTTCGCTCGGATATTGCCCAAGCTACAGTAATAATACCTGTGCAAAGACTGGCAGTTTAACAAGAGTTTTTAGAGTAAAGCTTCGAGCTTTAGGGTTTTCTTCCAAAAGTTATGTCCTTCTCAGTTTAGTTTAAAAGCAGTGCAGTAAAAAAGATACATAACTGACATAAAAAGGGATCTCTAACAGACAGGATTTTGCTTTTTGACAGCCAATTACCTGCTGTACATTCTCATATTTAATGTGTTAGTAGTAGCAGCACGGTACAAAGCGGGCAATACAATGAGCATGCAGCAAAAACAGTCATAAATTTCTCTCCCGCTGCGTGTTTCAATAGAAGCCCTTCTTCTCAAACTGGATATAAAGACAAAACTGAAACAAAAGGAGAGCTTTCTATGTTTTGACTCAAGGCTTTTCTCTGCATTGGGGCTGGTTTAAGAGCGATCTGAAAAGGCGTGAAAGGCCCTGATGGTTAATGAAACTCATCATAAACAACCCTGAGAAACACAGTAAAGGGTCATTCGCAAAAACTTTAATGAAAAGCATCTAAGTCCTTCAGAATCCTGCATAATATTCATCCCACTTACGTCCCAGAATGATCTTTGTATAATCCTCATAATTTGTTCTTGGGTTGAATTCAGACATATATTTTCTGCTAGTCTTTGTTACTATAGAAACAGTTTCCTGTACAAGGAGAAACGTCTGGCCTTGTCAGGTAATTACACACCGAGGGCAGCTTTCCTTTTATGCTCGTGTCACTCTGCAGGTTGAGGAAATGGAATCAAACTCTAATGGCTGCATGCGCCTGTCGGAAAACTACACATCACGTGTGATTAGAGACTTCTGCTGCAAGACTTCGGACAAAAAACTGCACAACTATCTCACATTTGTCCTGTTTTGACCTCCTCTCAAACATTTCTGCTTAATTTAAGTTAATGTTTCCAAACTTCTGGTCACGCTGGTCGTATATAGGCGAAGTAATCTTTTAACCAACTTCATTCCTGGTCATAACTACCAAAAAATAATTTATTTTAAAATGTTTAACCATTTAATTTGTTTACATAATGCTACATAATGTACATAATACTAAATCCGGGGGGGTAATATGTCAATGATTAGCAACTAGGGCTACACAATTATGTCGAAAATGATAATCACGATTATTTTGATCAATATTGACATCACGATTATTTATCATGATTATTCTTTCAAATGTGAATTAATTACAGAGCGCTGCTCTATAGCATGTTGAGCTATACTCCAAGAAATCAGAAATTCTAAATGTTATCCTTTTACTTTGTTATTGTCATCATATTTACATAAAAACACACAATTCAAATTAAATAAACGATTGCATTTTTATTTAAATATTTGCTTTGATTAAAAAAAATAAATAAAAAGATCTTGGCATTAGAAGTTCCAATTATCCAATTGTTAGGAAGTTTAACAGGTCATAATTCCCTCTCTATTATCTATTTTATATTACTGTGAAAACATCTCCTTCAAACACTGGATTTATTCCAAGTTTTGTGCCAAAAAGAAACATTTTACAAGATTACATCTGCATCATAATAGCGTTGTAATTTACCATCACCCAATCATTTTACTGAGTAGAGTTTGAACACAACACAATGTAACTCAATGGAACCCCCCGTTAACTTTAGCGCGGTACTGTCTGCAGACGAGCTGGTCACTGTGGTTACTCTGAGCAGCATCGTGGGAATGAACTACAATATAATAATTGTCTGATTAAGTTGTTCCAAACATTTTAAGGTTGTTCCTCGACGGCTTATTTTGGACGAATTGCAGCTTTATGTCTTCTTCACTGACAAAGAACTTCCACACCGACAATATGTTGTGTGTGAGACGTTACTGACCGTGCCGCTGTGTGCCGACGTTAAACCATCATGTGGCCGCTAAAAACTCGGATATATGTAGTTTTCTATGAGCGGAGCACGCGTTCTAAACGTCAATACCGCAGTCGATCATGTTCATTTAATGTGGGAAGCCAAAATCGTGATCGCGATCAATATTCAATTAATTGTACAACCCTGACTTGAATGAGAATTCAGACTGAAAGTAACCAATAGTTACTGTAAGAAACGGCAACACTATAATCACAACTGTGCGTGTATTTATGAATAAATGAATCTGTATCTCACGGGCAATAGACAACCAGAAAGAGGCTTAAGTCTGTCAAAACAGGACAAACACTCGGTGGTATGAGGCTGTTGCTTGCTTGTTTGCGTTGAATTAATGAGCTAGATCTCACATTAACAGGAGTCCATGCTGCCCTCTGAAACCCACTTAGCTTTGCATCGACAAACAGGACTTAACATACCCCCCCTCTCGACCTCTGACACCGTGCCACACCGATGCTCAAATTAGGCCTCCGAGACTGAGCGGAGGGGATATTCCCCCACTTGTTTATGAAACTCTGAATATACAATAAGCTATGTTGTGTGCTGCTGGCTGTTGAAGGTCTGTTGCCGTCATCACAAACAAGCACACGGTGTCCTTATGGCCTCATTGTATATATGCCTGAAGCGAGGGCCCCTAAATCAAGTCCTGCTTAAGGCGGGCCCTGATTTCACTTATTAGCCCACAATAAGCCTATTTGGAGGTTACGTCAAGCCAGCTACAGAAAGACAGAGTAAGACTGGATGTTGGCTGACTTTCCTTTCAAAATAAAGGCTTCATATTCACCACAATATTCAATTTCATCACAAAATGCAATGTGAATTGAAATTAAATGTAACAAGGGATACTATTCACTACACACACAGTAACACAACCGTTACTCTCTCTTGGTTCACATCGGACTCTCGACTCTAAAACAACAGCAGGTAGCAACCAAAATGACCCTGAGTCAAAGGGACGTGAACAAGTGATTTAAATGTAAGACAAACAATATTATAATAATACAATTATTCAACTCCAAATAAATATTTTACCAGCGTATTGTACAGCTTAGTTACAGGATTTAAGGAAACAACCATGATGTGTACACAATTTCTACACACACATTTACTTCATAAATATAAGCTAACTTTATCTACAGCTATATCTATCTATATCTATAGCTCTATCTATCTATATTTAATGATATATCTATATCTATAGCTCTATCTATATCTATTTATCTATCTATCTATCTATCTTTAGCTATATCTATCTATCGCTATATTAATCTATATCTATCTATCTATCTATCTATCTATAGCTACATCTATCTATATCTATAGCTCTATCTATCTATCTATATCTATTTATCTATATCTATTTATCTATATCTATCTATAGCTATATCTATCTATCTATCTATCTATCGCTATATCAATCTATATCTATCTATCTATCTAAAGCTCTACCTATAGCTATGTCTATATATTCATATGATTATATGCTAATAAATAATAATAACCCAAACTTTCATATTCTTTTTCATATTGTTTTTGAGAACTCACTTTTGAGTGCTGCTCATTCACCTGCTGCTGCTGTGCTTTAATTGTGAAAACATTGACAGGATGTGTATTTAGGGAGGGCTGTGGAGCCCCCAAAGTCTAGTCTATAAAAAAGATGAGATTCTCCTAAAACCAGCTCATAATCAAAGTGTCATCATGTCGTGCTGTGAGTGCAGAGGAGGCAGTGAGGAGGAGCCAGCAGTGAGGAGCAGCATCCTCTACAGCCTCCTCCTCAACAGAGGCACCCAGAGCCCGCAGAGACACCTGGAGACGCACCGGCACCGGCTCTGCTCCTGCTCCTCCAGGAGGAAACTGGTGGCGCTTCGCTCTCCGCACTCGGTCTTCAAAGCGACCTCGGAGGTGCTCGTGAAAACTTTCAAGTTCGTGAAAAACGTGCCGTGTTTTCGCGGTCTGCCGCAGGAGGACCAGCTGCGTCTGGTGCGCAACAGCTGGGCGCCTCTGCTGGTTTTGGGCATGGTGCAGGACGCGGTGGAATTCGACACGGTGGAGACGCAGCAGCACAGTCTGCTGCACAGGATCTTAACGCACAGCAGCAGCAGCAGGGAGACGCAGGTTCAGGTTCAAGACCAGGGGGTGCCAGTGGGGGATGCGGAGGGGATCAAGATGTTTCTGGTGAAATGTAGGGGACTGAGGATCAGCGTCAAAGAATACGCATTCCTGAAGGGGGCCATACTATTCACTCCTGGTAAGAGACCAAGTTCAAGTTTCAAGTTTCTGTGTCATATGCATTTAAAAGTACAGTGTACAATGAAATGTATTTTACCCTGGCTCTCTCTCAGCCCTTAAAATCTATAAATAGTACAGTTGATAAATACTACAATAAATAAGACAATACCTGAGAATAAAATTATAAAACAACCTCAAACATCCATAAAAGAGACAATACTCAATCAGGGTCCAATACTTCATCAGGTAATATAAGAAAACTGCAACTGGTCCAGAATAAAGCGGCACGTGTAGCTCTTTCTTATGGGTGGAGAACAAATGTTCTTAAAATTCACAAATGTCTCTTTTGGTTTGAAGTGAGAAATAGATTGCTGTATTCATTAATAATTAACAAAGACTCCATTTATTTTTTATAAAAAAACTATCCTTTCGTACAGATACACACAATTATTCCACAAGGCATGCTGGTGCTGCTGCTGCTGCTGCATGGTTGTTTTACTTTACCAAGATCCAAAACCAAATCAGGTCAAAGTAGAGCAACATACAGAGCAATGCAAGAATGGAATTCACTCCCAAATCATAATACACAACAAGATACTATATAAGGTTTTAAAAAAAACACAAAAAGAGCATTACTTTAGAAGAAACTTTAGTAATTAATAAGTATTCTTGGGTGTGTAAGAGTATTCATGTTAAATGATATTTATCTGTTAGATCACGATACATTAAGTCTGAGCTGCTCTATTTTCTTTGTGTTTTTGTTATTTAAACTGTGTCAGTTGTTATTGATTTATTTACAGTTGACGTGTATTATGATGTGTTATGTCAGTGCAGGGGTCAGCAACCTTTACTATCAAAAGAGCCATTTTAGGCAAAAAACAATCAATCTGTCTGGAGCCGCAAAACATTTGAGCATTGTGATGAAGGTAACACAGTTTATAGTCTAAGTATATAGTATATAAGTCTAATGCAGTGAGTGCAAATGTACTACGGAGCATTAGGGCCACATTGAGGGAAAAAACATCGGAGATCTCCAGAATAAAGTCATAACTTTACGAGAAAAAAAGAAAACACGTAAAATAATATTAACTTTATAATATTATGGCTTTATTCTCATAATTTTACGACTTTTTTTCTCATAAACCTATGACTTTTTTCTCATAATATTATGACTTTATTCTCGAAATCAGCTTTATTTTTTTTCCTCAATGTGGCCCTAATACTCCGTCCTACATTAGACCTTCAACAATAATGTATAAAAATGAAAATGTAAACAAAAAAACAGTTATTCATTTCCATTGTTATAAATCCACAGGGAGCCAGTAGAGAGGGACTAAAGAGCCGCAGGTTGCAGACCCCTGTGTTAGCGTATGATGAGTAGTGTGAATGTGTATTTTTATATTGTCACCATGTAAACTATGTGGACTCCAGGAAGAATAGCTGCTGCTATGCAAAAGCTAATGGGGATCTTAATAAACAAACGAACAAACAAACACATTTAGTCTGTTTAGCGATGAATCAAATAATGTCCCTCCCTGTGTGTCTCTGTCCTGCAGAGGTGATGGAGCTGGAGTGTCGGGACTACATCCAGGCGCTCCAGAGAGAGGCTGAGCGCGCACTCTACGAGCACGTGAGAACGGTGCACCGGGGCAACGCGGGCCGCTTCGGCAGACTGCGCGCGGTCCTGCACGCGCTGCGGTCCGTGGACCCGAACGCGGTGGCGGGACTCTTCTTCAGACCCGTGACTGGCACGAGCAGCATCGACGAACACGTGCTCGCTATGTTTTATGAGCTATAGAGCCCAATAGAGAGAAAAGAAAGACGTTTTGGGATATGAACAATAATTTAATGTATTTATACATCTGTTTATAATTTGATTTCACATTTATATATTATCTACTTCCAGCTTTCATTGATCACATCAGCTGCACATCATGACTTTCTATGTTTTTGTTAGGACACTGAGGACCACGCCAGACCATGATGACCTTAATAAAACAGAGTGACACAATTGCAATAAGAATGACCATGATTACTTCCTTTCAGTCCTTCTGCGTTACAACTGTCATGTCAGTATTCAGAGGTGCTTATAAAAGCTTTACAAGAGTCTGAACAAATGCTGATTCTGCTGAGATACGACTCTGATATTTAGCTGATGCGTTTATCCGAAACGACTTACAACAAATGCATTCAACCATGTGGATATAACCCTAAAATTGCAATAATCTTGCAAGTACATCAACTTCATCAAATATGCTGATCCAGTGCTAAACAATAAGAGATAGAGAAAGACTGAGACAAGATGAGACTCTAGAAACAGCAGTCTCAATAAGACAAAGTGTAATACAAACAGCTGTTTGTATTACACCTTGCAGGCAAGATCAATTCACAAGCTTTTTCAATCTCTGATACATCCATCAATTCATTCCAGCAAATCACAAACTCCCATGTACAACTGTTAGCTTAAATACATCAACAACAGCTGCAGAGAAAAACAAATGGCATTCAAGTTTCCACGAAAACGAGACCAAAAGATAACTGGCAAGCGCAATATTCATCAACAAGCATAAACGGCAAACAAGCATGAGATCCCACATCATGTCTGAAAAGAAAGCAAGACAATCACTGCTTTAGAAAGCAAAAAAAAAAAGCAGTTCCTACCATTGATGATCACTTTGACTGGCGGAGGCGATCAGTCATCAGTTTTCTGAAAAAGACAAGCATATAAAAAGTATTAAAAACTAGTCAAAGTTAAAACAGATTGTGATTAAAAGTCTCTTTATCCTTTTGTTTTACAAGTGAAGCTTACAAGAAAAGCAAGATATCTTAATTCTTGGCGAAGTAATTGTTGGATCAGACGCTGTTTATTGGTAAATGAATCAGTGAACAATACTATTAAGCTCCTGCAGATGTGTTGCGGTCGCTTCAGGGCTGTAAAAATCTAACTTATTGGCCCCTTAAAACCTTTGCAAGCAGGCATCGTAGGCATAGCTTGATGTCATATTTTTCCCAGCTCTAAAATGACTTTCTTAATAATAATAATAATCCACAAGCACACACATATACACACTCTTCATCACCAATCCAACACTTATAAAATAAGTTATGGGTGTCAAATTAAAACAGCTGCTAGACCTACATTGCGACAGACCGGTGGTTTGGACTCCAGCTCTCCGTCCTCACAGCTTCACCCATCACTTTCTGAAAAAGATAAGCATATAAAAAAGTATTAAAAACAAATACAATGCATATAAAATGTGATAGAAAGTGTCTTTATCCTTTTGTTTTGAGTTTGAAAAGCTAGAAATCTTAATTCTTGCCACAGTAATTGTTGGATCAGATGCTGTTTATTGGTAAATTAATCAGTGGCACTAATGAAAAATGCCATTAAGCTCCTGCAGATGTGTTGTGGTCGCTTCAGGGCTGTAAAAATCTAACTTATTGGCCTCTTAAACACTTTGCAAGCAGGAATCACAGGCATTAGCACATGCTTGATGTCATATTTTTCGCAGCACTAAAAATACTTTCTCAATACAAATTATAATACCAAATCCAAAGTTCTGGGTGTCAATTAAAACAGCTGTTAGTCAGGCTACATTGCAACACACCGGTGGTTTGGGCTCCATCTCTCCGTCCTCACAGCTTCAGTAAATACATCTCCGCTCAGCGAGGATTCGCCTCGTTTCATTAATATCGTCAGGAGCCTGCCGCTGAGCTGCTTCTCGTCTTCCTCCCGCTCCCAGGTGTCGGAGGACGCTGTTACCTGGGAAATACCAGCCTGAATTAAAACCACATGAAATGATCCTGCGAGATTATCCCTCCCGAGGCAAACGGGACTCTGTGTGTTCATAATGTGAATTAACATTTTGTGCTGAATCACCTCCCATGACGCACACTTATTTCTCATCTTTGTCTTCACTTGAAGGTGTGCTCTTTCTGTGTTATTTAAAGTTCTAATACTGGGTGTGATTATAATATGAAACGCTGTGCCGAACCACAACACTACTGTCTGTTTCTATGGTGATTCTAGTGCCTTGCACACTTTTTTTTTAAAAAAAAATGCTTTTGATATGTGACAGCTAAACCTGGTATGATGGATTGAAAAGTGTCCTTTTTATGGCTGCATTGTCATTATCAATTTATCTGTCAATGAATGCCACCCAACATGGTTTTCCAGAGCCCAAAGAGGCGTCTTTAAAATGCTAAAAACAGTCCAAAACACAAAGAGATTCAATTTAGAATGATATGAAACAGAGAAAAGCAGCACATCCCAAGCAAATTTGCATTTTTTCCTTGATAACTGACTTAAGCGTATCAATAAATGACATTACATACAGAAACATTTTAATCACAATGACCACTTGACATTTCTGGGGCTTATTCACTGGAAGCTTTTCAATCTTCCCTCAAGGCAACCATTTCTGCATTGTTAAAAGTCAGGTACTGAAGTCTAAAAGTTACCAACTTCACACAGTATTTCTGCTGCTTATGACAATGAGCAAACGCTGAGTACAGCTTCTGAGCGCGTTCTCTCAGGGCTTTTCTTTCCTCCGGATGCAGCCTTTCAAGGCAGCAATAGACATTTAAGCTTAGCCTTGAGTATTAGCACCGCAATCTTCCAAGCATTTGCATTAACGGCTTTTTTTCCCTTCTTCCTCTCAGAGTCTAACACCATGCTAAGCTTGTCTCAGATTACTGCAGTTTTCCTTTTGGTGCAGGATCTCATATCACAAACAACACAGCCAGTGGGCTTCGACGCAAAATACTCAGAAATACAGACAGATCCTATGTAAAACAAACTCATATTTCCCCACACTGGCACAAATGAATCCTAACCTATAACAAATACATAACATTGTAGCCTATAATACATGATTCAAGAGCATTTATCAAGTAAAAATACCAAACATTCACTAGTTACAGCTTCTCTAATGCTATTAATGCATTAAACTAAACAAGTTTTAGACTGTTGGTCAAACAAAACAATCCATTTGTTAACTTAGGTTGGGCTTTAGGACACTGTGATTGCTTTCTAACAGTGAATCAGTTAATTTCATAAAAGCAGTTGAATTGATAATGACAATAAACCTTAGCCTACTTGCAGCCCTACATGATTCCCTGCAATGTTAGTTCTCACAATGTGATCCCACATTTGATGTTATAAGGCAGGGGTCAGCAACCTTTACTATCAAAAGAGCCATTTTAGGCCAAAAATAAATAAATAAATCTGTCTGGAGCTGCAAAACATTTGAGCATTGTGATGAAGGTAACAATTTATAGTCTCAGTATTTAGTATATAATGTAAGTCTAATGCAGTGAGGGCCAAAGAGACAATGTATGACGGAGTATTAGGGCCACACAGAGGGAAAAAACATCTGAGATTTACAGAATAAAGTCAGAATATTATGAGAAAAAGTCATAACTTTACGAGAAAAAAAAAGTTGGACTATTACCAGAATAAAGTCATAACTTTACGAGAAAATAAGTTGTAATATTACGAGAATAAAGTCACAACTTTACGAGAAAAAAAGAAAATAACACGTAAAATGACTACTTTTTAATATTAAGATTTTTTTCTCTTAAACTTATGACTTTATTTCTCTAAATATTACGACTTTTTTCTCGTAATATTATGACTTTATTCTCGTAATAATATTACTTTATTGGTGACGTTATAGGTTGCAGACCCCTGTTATTATAAGGCATTATAATAGATGTGTCATCAATAAAATTATGCCACAAAACTTTAAAAGAATTTCTTAACATTACTGGTACATAGTCTACTAGTTAAATAAAGGTCTATTTACATCATTCAAATCATAAATCTTATTTAAAATATGTTAATAAATTCTGACACAGGTTAGCCTGCAGTGAAACACAAAGAGTAAACAACCTATGCTAACTAAGCGCACCTATATTACGTCATTACGTTATAACGTTATATTACGTAAGGTGACTGTAACGTCTGACGTCAGATAGCATATTAGCATTTTGGCTAACTAGCATATTTCCAGCACTGTTTACTTAATGTTTACGCGTACTAGCCCCTGTTAGCTAAACAGACAAATACATGATGTTAAATAAAGCACTGTTAACCAGCTAAACGTTAAAAGAAAGTTCAAAACACATGAAGTAAACTTGTATCAAAGGTGTTAGCCTAGCAACAGACTACAGTTGACGTTGTGACAGCTACGTCATCACGTCGGTTCACACACCTGAGCCTTGATTAAGGTGTAAAAAAGCGTCTTTTTCGGTCTTTTTTCAACATAAAACTAGCTTAATTTCACTGTCTTTTATCGCCAATTAAAGTATTTGCAAGTAGCGACTCTTTTCGAGACGTTTGTTTCTAAAATAAATTGAAAATTAGCCATTTTATGGCAACGGAGGTCGAAAAACTCCAAACTCCAAGTTTGTTTTGCAAGTTCAAGCAAAAATAACAAGCCAGAGAACATATATTAACTAAAATTAACATTATATCGTTTAATTTGCTTACCTGGTTACATGTTTGGAGCCATAATTTGACAGTTTGAGAGGCGGCGTGGTCCGTGGAGGTGTAAGCATATCCGGACAGATTCTGTACCCACAATCCATTGCACACGCTGCTTGCGTGATGACGTCACCAATCTTTTTTCCCCCCCAATTAACATGAAAGTAAACAAATGCACCATTAACCATCTAATTACACTAAGATTGAACCAGAAAAATAGAGGTAGGCTACATAAATAAGTTAATTTAGCATGATGGGATGTCTTTTTTATTTATTTTTTTTTAAAATTTATTTTTCTTTTGTTTATTATTTTTTTAATTTATTTTTCTCTCCATTTTTTTATCCATATTTCATTGTATTTTATTTTATTATGAGGAAAGAGAAAAAAAAGTGGGAAAAAAAGAAAAGAAAAGAAATATATATATATATATATATATAAAAAAACAAGAAAACAAACAAACAAACAAACAAACAAAAAACTCCTCAACTGGCCGGGCATGGCAATTTGTTAAAATGTAACTTAAGATCCTATTTAAGAAACTAAACAATCTTATAAATATAAACTAATCTATCAGACATCATAACACCAACTGGGCTCCTCCTCCATCTCCTCTCTCCTCCCTCCAATGATTGCCTATAGATAGAAAAGGGCATAAGCCCTGAGCTATCAAACCAGGCTCACAAATTTACGAAAATGGGATGTCTTACTGACAGTATTTAAACCCCAGGCTGTCAATTAGTGCCATTTATTTGTCAGTGGAAGTAGTCAAACCTCACCTGTAAAATACTGCCATACTATGAACTGAGCCAGGGCAGAATAAAATGAGAGGTGTGTTTCTTCCACTAAAGAGTTGTGGATTAGCTCTGTTAATTCTATACACAGTAACATAACATATCCTTCATCATGTATTCACTATGTGCTTGGTCTGTTAATCAGAGAAAAAAAAAAATCATTGCTCATTTGGGAGCTGTAAGAAGTGCTTTGTAAGTAACAGCAGCGGTTCATCTAATGGCAGCCTTGAAGGAAAAACTCACAGACCTTCCATTCATCACAATTATAGGTTTCAGATGGCAAAAAGATTTCAACTGGGGGGCACTTTAGAGGAGACGTGTGTGATTTTTATTGTGACTGAATGATCCACCCATCACCATACTTTCACCATAATGGCTCAAATTGGCTCCTTACCTCCCAGCATGCCTTGGGACTGAGTCAGCTGCATGGTGAAGAGCGTCCAGCAGGTGACAGCATTTGACTTTGTATTATCCTTGAGGTGGCCAGTCTTCTCTCTCTCTCTCTCTGCATCTTTTAATTGGAGGACAGATTTCAATACAGCAACTTTTTTATTCTGATTATACTATGATCTCACTTGCCTTTTTCTTCATTTGTCCAATTAAGTAACAGCAGCGGAGCGTCCTTTTGATAAGCCAGCTGTATCCTTGGTGAAATCGATATCCGAGCCCACCGCACAGACGTCGATACTATTGTAAAATAATAAATAATTAAAGATGGGAGCAGGAAGTAGCAGTAAATTGAAGGGCTTGGCAAGTGATCAGTGATCCATGACTTGCATCTTCCACACACACACACACACACACAGACACACACACAGACGCCGCATGCACAGGCAATTATGCCGTGCTGAACCATGGAGAGTTCAGAATTACTCCAAAACTGGGTTAACAGCTGCCTGCATCCACTCTCCAAATGCTTTCAGCACACACACACACACACACACACACACTCTCTACCTCCACCGCCACCTATCCATGCACAGACAATTGGCCTGGTTCTTCAAGTGGAAGACATGTCACACAGGGCACCGAGCACACAGCTCCAAGTAACAAGGCCCCGTGGGACATGGAGGGGCATGGTATACCTGCCAGAGTGACTAATACTCTTCACTAGTAAGTGTGTGCAGGCAGAGGAGGAAACAAAACATCTGTGCATACGCTCGGATCTGCTCTCACCGCGGTGACTTGTCTCCCCCACGTCACACACTTTTGTTCAGGGAGCTTATTATGCTGCGACACTGTAATGAAGTGATTTCATTTGGGGGGGTGAAAAAGCTCAGGAACTTCCCCCCTTTTCCACAGACACCATATGGCAACAGATGAAAACATCTGGCGGCTCTCTGTGTTCACACAGGCGCAGATGATGTAGCTTCATGTTATAGCCATGGCAGAAACAAACAAGACATCGTGCTATCTCTAGATCGGTATGAGGTGACGCAGCAGGATGCAGCTGCACGACTCTACATAGGGGTCTGACTCATCTAGTGTGGTAACCTTCACCTGTGGGGGAAAAGATTTCTTTATATCGCTGATGCATTCTGGGAAGGTTCTCGGCTGGTCTGCGTCCTGATGCATCCCAACAAAGTTATGGGTCCACAGTGTGGAGCATAAGCTCAGAATTACTGAGGTAATGTACAGTATAGAGTGCTAAAACCAGCAGATAAGTTAGCATTTTAGCACTTCCTGTTCCCTCCTCTTGAAGTCAATGGATTTTTGAAGCGTCAACCAATCATATGTTTTCGTTTCACCCTGTTTCCTTCCATCTAAAGCTAATCCCCAGTGCTATTTAATGGCATAACTACATCAACCACGCTAGCTGTTTTGTTGCTTTTGTTGCTACTAGAGTGAATGTAGCATAATAAGTGGCTAAATGAGACTACAAAACGTCATCACGCCGAAAACTAGTTTGCCCTTTATCTTAGTTGTGGTGACATGAAGTCATGCGACTGTAGCGTAGCTCGTTCATAGCCTAACGTTAGCTTAGTACTTCTGCATTTACTCCTCAAAAATCATAAAAGTGGTGTTCGTTTGTGGAGATTATCTTGCTGAACAACTGCTACTTGTGTAAGTAGCATAAACGTTTGTTTGCCACAGAGCTTATTTTCTGCAATAATCCAAAACCCAATGGAAAAATCCCATTGGCTTTTTGTCGAGGGAACCAGTGCGATGCTAACTTCCTGGTTAGCCTACAAAAATACATCACTCTATATTACGGTGCCTGACTTCCACTTCTGCTCTGGTTGTAATTACTAGGGTCGCTATAGGTCGCTGTCGTCTTCTTTTATACCTTCTTTCGGTGATCTACCATGTAAATCGATGATAAAAACCTACTAGCAGGGCCCTACTGAGCCACGTCTATGAGGCTTATAACCACCAATAACGCCTTTTTAATGGACTGATAACAGTCTATTTGTCTTTGATTACACTAGTTTTACACTTTAGTAGTAATATCTGACCTAAGTTGCACATGTGTGTTACATTATAGTAACTTGTATATTATAGTATATTATAGTATAGTATAAGTTATATAGTAGAAATCAAAGGAAACACTGGTCTGTACTTGACTGGACCAAGATGGCGGACGACATGGAAGACATGGAATTCAGGCCAAAGAACGTATATTGCCAAGAAGTTAAAGTCAATTGTTCGTTCCATTGCAACATCAGTGCCCAGCAGCAGAGCTACGCTTCCACCAATTTGGACTGAAAGCGACTACCGGACGCCAGTAAAACGTCCGCCTACAAAGTAAAACAAAATTACTTCCATTCTATTGTCATAATCTACCGAAATGGCCTGTGTTGAACAATAAAATTATAACATTACAACTATAATAAGAGTTTGGAGTTTCGTCTCTTTGCTTCTTTGTTCAGGTATCGTGTTTCATTGCTATATAGTTTACTTTTACTTAAAGGAATAGTTTGATATCTTGGGGGAAATACAAAGTGTAAAACCTAAGTGTAAGAACAAGTTGTTCTACCGGGGATAACGTGCCAGACTATTTCTTGGTGGTGCGTGGTATGTGAGGTTGCCAGGCAACCAGTGGAGTGACTCAAAGTCACAGCATGTGGCCAGGAAGTAATCCAGAACATTAAACCCAGTAAACCTGCGACTTGACCTTTTATAGTTTGTTTTTTGTACGGATTAAATGAAATATAAAGTGTCAATCAGTGAGCTTTAGAGGCAGAGGGACTGCTGACACATCAGCTACTCTCACCTGTAACATTTTCTAATTTAGCTGTAACCAACAGTTGACACCATTGCGCAACCAAAAACAACTTCTCATCACACAAGAGGAGCATATTGAGGTTAATTAACACTGTCTGGCGGTATTTCCCAGCGTGCCTTTGGTTTTTCTCTTTACTCTCCAACGCCGTTGCTTTGATCACAGCAAAATAAGTAAATGGCTACACTATGGGCAGAGCGCTCTGAGGCAGAGGAGGGGGGGGGAAAACAGGATTGTTTATCTGCCTTGAAGCCCGCTGGAAGAAAAAGGATTCTGTTTTCTTGGAGACATAAGATGTGAGTTTTACTGAGTAAACTTGCCTGTAGTTTCCAATGGATTAAATGAACTGAAAAACCAATAGACACAACCGAGTCTCTACATCTTTAGTTGTCTTCTAGATACACGTTGACGGTTTAAAGTCGTAGGTGTCGTTTATAGGTAAAAATCAATACTAAATTTGGAATATAGTGACAATTTGCATGATCATAGAGCAACAATAACTCCATTTCCTGCTCCGGGAGTCAACCTGTGCCAGCTGTGATTGCAGCCATAAGTGCACTAAGGTCAAACAACAATCGGGACTTTTTCCTCAATGCATTGGCTCTCCTGATTTAGTCTTATTCTAAAATGAGGCCGGGGCTGATTCAGTCTCTGAGTGGAATAAGGAGACGTATTGATTGTTGTTTCAAGGTTTTACGGGAGACGGCAGAGTTATGGTGGTTGGGGGGCTGCCTCGGCTCCCCGCCAGGAATAAGGGATCCGGGCATCGTCAGCAATCTACGCCCGCTGCTCCATAAACATTTTCTTTCTGCAAACAAATACTCACTCTCTCCGCACACACACTCACACACAGCAGAGAGAAATCACATTACCGTAAATGTGGTTTTATTAATAATAACAGTATCTCTTTTTAATGAACATTGCAGATACATAATAGAAAATAAATCAGAAAACAGGAGAGACGTCGTCTCAAGAGTCGTGAAAGTGCCTGGAATAATTCTGTGCTATATATTGTCATTGTTATTTGTCATCATCGTCGTCTTTATCGTCACAAAGCCACGTCGCCGGAACAATTCGTCGTGAAACAAAAAACGTGTATCGGCCCACTTGGAAAACGTTTGTATTCACACGGCTTCCCAAAGCAGGAGACGTGCCAGACTCCTGTCAAAATCTCATCGATTCTTCGGTTTAACCTCCAGTCAGGATTAGTATTTCTGCTTTGAGAGGCCTTGTGAATAATGACCATTGGTTTCATGGATATGGCTCGATTGTCTTCATCTTTAATCCCGTTATTGTCTTATATTTACACAATGTCATAGAGCTCAGAAATGGTGCTCTTGAATCTTACTTTTCATAGAGGGGGGAGGTCTGATTGAGGTGGTTAAAAACAGGCCTAACAAACTATTAGTTGATTGAAAGATCTCGACTTTGAAACTTAAAAACAACATCACAGGCCTGTTCTGAAATATTCTGTAAAAATAAAATAAAAAACCGAAGACTGCAAGAAGATAAAAGGGGAAAAAAAACACACTTTTTCCATTTATTGTTTATCACTTTTGCATATTTTATGGCACTAAATGAAACATCTCTGAGATGCTGCAGGTATTTTAGTATGAGGTTAGTTTCTTGAAGAACAAATAATATGGCACAGCTGCAGGAGGAGTTAAGTACACGGGCCGCCTTCTGTGGATATGTGAGTATAGCTCTTGTTTCGTATGATTCGATGAAATCGTACCGATCTCGATGGAAGAAAAAAGGACCATTTTGTGACTGAGAATGCGTCGCTGTAGCTTGCTTTGGTCTAACTTGCTCTAAGTAGCATTTCTATAGTATAGTTACATATACTCCAGGATTTCATTTTGCATTTTTAAAATACATTCTTGTCTCTCTTGAGCATTGATTACATCGTATTTGGAAGGGTTTCATTCTAAAAGGCTACCGAGGAGAATACGCCCCGTGATGATTACTGGTCAGTAGGTCAAAAATAGAATTGATTATATGTTTAATATTAATAGCTAAATAACTCTTTGAAGGTGTTTCAGATGATTTGAGGCTCATTTTGGAATGAAACTCTCCACCATTATGGTCGTTATAGGGGAGAACGGGGTTGGTTGTCACATTCATTAGATCTCGCTCTCTAGAGGGTGCTGTTAAAAAAATGTTGGTACTGACATTTATATACTCATAATAAAACATGTATTACCATTAAAAAGTATGAAGGGAGATCTATAGTTTAGCTAGGCTACAACATGTGGTTGTTAGCTTAGTCGCTAGTCGCCAGTTGGGGATGTTTGTCACATTCTCTTCGGGATTAACGCAACTTGAGATTTATAGGTTGTGAGATTTTTTTTCCTGTTTATATTCTCTCGATGCAGGGGATATAAATCTAAATATCATAAGGAAAATCAACCCCATAGTGTGTGACAACCAACCCCACGATGTGGATGGTTGTCACAAGTCCATATCTTTTGAACAGAATAAGCTAAAGGAGAGTAAGATCACTCCATTTCTACCTGACACTTTAGGCTTCTATTACAAATTGAAATTGAATCTATTAAGGATACAGTTTTTGAGAGATTTAAATTAAAGTAAAAAGTGTGACGACCGACCCCGTTCTCCCCTATTTTCCTACGTCCCGCCACCACAGCAGTGCCGAGCAGCCGGGGCCGACCAAGACGTGAAAGCCCCGCTGTATTCATCCGCTAGCGCAACTCGACTGACAACATTGTTTCCTGTCGACAGGGGGAATGGCAGACAAATAACAGAGCTGTCATTTAGGAGGAAATGAATAACAGAGATACTTGTTTAGCCCTGGACAGCCTTGTTTGGTCCTTCAGAGGAAAACCAGGTAGAGTAAATGCTTCAGGTGACACCGGATGTCATGGCTTTTCCTCTCTCCCATCCATCTGCACTGACATCGTCGATAGCTCCCGTCCTCGTTAAATCAACTGCGACGCCTGCGAAATCAACGAACATAAAAAGCCTGCTGAGCTGCAATCCGTGGTTTCTGTTTGAAATGTCAAAACTCCTCTTTTTAATGATGAAAACACTTTTTTTTCTCTTGCAATATAAGACATTTAGTGAATGACCTATTGATTTTTCGTGAGCTGTGCAGTTCCACATAACAAAACATTTTTTATTCCCCCAATTCCTTTCTATCAGAAACTTTATAGCTATAACATCTCTAAGCAAATATCCCTCAGTTACAAAAATAGACTTTTCTTTTTTCATAAAATAATACACATAATTAATTCTCGGTGATATAATCATCTGTTAAGGTAAATAGCAAGGCTGTTTTTTTTTTTTTTTTCAAAGTAAATGTGAGAGAAAACAGAGAGATGTGAAGCCTAGCACCATATTCTTCATATCCTCCTTCGCGGATATGACTTTTCCGAAAGCCATCTTTATCCCTGCGTTCTGGACTCCATGTTTTGCATATTCTGGTTGAGTCCAGATTCTCAACCCTTTTTAACAGCAGCCGGCGGAAGCTGAAAACTCCCGGGAATCCCAAACCGAACCGTTCTCCTGAAGGCTGCCACTTTTACGACCCCGCCTCCCGGAAAAAATCCCAAAGCTTTATAAACTACACCAGCCGACAAATTAAGATAAAGGTAACAACGGTTTATCCAAAACATCTCACAGGCCATTGCTTCACTTTTGTACAAACGGAAACAAAAAAAAAGTCCCAACTGATGGTAAAACATAAGAAGTCCCAAACACTGATGCTACAAAGAATTAGAAAAACGTATGTACAGGACCCTGTATTCCTTGACTTTCTGGGTAAATGATCATAAGTGTTGGCTTGTGTTACGTGAGTGTTTATACAGGCATACAAAAAAGTTCTCTTTTTTTTGTTGTTCAGTTTCAATAAAAGCTCTTATTGGACCAAAACAAAACAAAAAATCTGCCACCATCTCCATCCCCCAGCGCGTCTGACGCCCTCCCCCTGATGTTTCCTGGTGCAAATTCAACAGCAGCAAGTAGCTTAGTGCCATTCAGGTCCACCTGGCTCCGGTGCGTTCAGGGTCCAAGTGCCAGTGCGTCCTCCCTGTGACGGACATTGAATTGTCTACCCCGCTCGGCGCCGTCTGTCACCAGATCACGCTGGATATACTGGTCTCCCTGGGCAGCAGCGGCAGCATGGCGTTGTTGCCGTGGCCCTCCTCCATACTCTGCTGGCGCGGCGACTTGGACTGCGGCCGCTGTCCGTTGATGAGCGTCATGGGGATGTTGCAGTAGGTGTGCTGGCTGCCCAGCGTGGCGAGCGGAGGGAGCGGCGGGAGCGTGCCGCCCGGCGGCATGTCGTAGTCGTAGCTACGGTAATAGTGTTTCTGCCTCATCTGGGTGTGGCAAGAGTTGTGGAAGGTGGAGCGCAAGTCCGGGTGCGCCGTCGCCATGGCGGTGGAGGTGGCCGCCGCCATGGAGATGGCCGAGACGGTCTGGAGCTCGCCGAACGGGCCCTGCTCGCTCACGTCCAGCACCTGCTCGTGGGAGATGCTCAGGGGCTCCATGCGCTTGAAGGGCATCTCGTAGAGCAGCTGCTTCCAGAACTTGGAGTTGAGCTTGTTGCTGGACGGCCCGCGCCACTTGATGACCGTCAGCATCTTGATGGTGTGCTTGAGGGCCTCCACCTCCTGGTAGTTCATGATGCCGCGCAGCTCGGCGCACTCGATCAGGATGACCTTGATCTCGCCGGTCACCAGCATGTTGCGCAGCCGCGTCTCCAGCTCAAAGATACTCCACCCCCTCCGCACCACATAGCTGGGCGTCATGACGATGATGAGTCGCTTGCTCTGGTCCACGCAGCGCGCCACGTCCTCGATGTAGGCTAAAATACACACACAAAGATAGATAGATAACTTTGCATAAATAGCAGTACAAATGAAAAGCATATTCTCTACTTGCTTGTATCTATTTGAGATAACTTTAATCGTACATGAGAGTACACAGAGCTTATGGTTGATGAAAATATGATGAAACATATCACACGGGCTATTTGAAGAACTCTCTCGGCCACATAGCGACTGCTTACTCCCTTTTATCAAAGTTTCAAACAACCAAATCCAATTAATTTTTAGACGGGAACGTGATTTTTTAAAGGAGTCGTTTAAATTAAACATCTGAGGAGCTCTACAGTCAAATCTACAGTACCGCTAATTTATTCATGAGGATATTGATACATTAAATGAAGATAAAATAGATATATTCTAACTTAAATAAACATCTTCTGCAGCACTTGATAATAAGAAGTGCAGCATTATAGACAAAAACAAGAGGAAGGGGTTTTACTAGAAGATGACAATAAACATAAAACACTCAAAGCCAAGCAACATGTGGACCTACAGTTGCGTCTTAAAGGGGAACACCACCTAAATTAAGAATATGTTATTCCCATAGCTGAGGAAAGTTCAATTAATATTTGTGAACATGAGCTACTCTCTCTCAATGCCAGAAACCAGAGAAGTAAGTCTCAACCTTGTGATGTCATCAAGTATAAAGTTTGCAGTTGCCCCATAGACAATGAATGGGAGACTGATTCTATGGATCTGCAAAATGTTTGTTTACTTTTTATTATACCTAAATGAGCTTTATTCTATTGTATTGCTGAAAATGTTCCCATATACTGAGAACCTCGAAAGCGACGGGAGACCAAAATGCGTCTTCAGGTGCTAGCGAACGAAGCCATGAAGCCAGCTAAGCTAAAGCGACCGGAATATCAGGGGAAAATAAAGTAGTCTTAACATGATTCAAATTGACATGTTTTTCTGTTTATCACTATAAAACAGGTCTGAAGTATTTAAGTTGAAAGGCTTTAGAATAAAAATTGTTCTAATGACATCTAAGAGTCCCCTTTAAACACACTTTATACATGATGACATCACAAGTTTGAGTTTTAGCGCTCTAGTTTTTGGATTTAGGAGAGTTGTTGATGTTTGCTAATATTTTTTTAGACGGTCTTAGACCATAGGAATAACATGTATGAATATTGAAAAGGGCCGTAGTTCCCCTTTAACACAAAATAAATGTGACTTTACAGTAAATAAAGTATTGTATTCGCGTCCCTAATGACAGCTGGTTGTGTAATAATGGACACGATGAACTGTTTCCAGGCCTGTCCGGGGTGTCAGGAAGTGTGTGTGTGCAGCTAAAGCCTGCTTTTAGCCTCTCTTGGCAGAGACAAAGACAGAGTGGCTCCTCAGCAGCAGGTAGACGGGATTAACTGGGCTTCACTTCCCAATCAAAGCTTACGACCCTCTTGTGTGTGTGTGTGTGTGGAGAAAATGTGTTTTCCTTCCTCCCTCTTTCTGTTAGTCAGCGAAATACTGAGTGTGTGTGTGTTTTGTGTGAATAATATCTTGCTGGTCTTTAAGCAAACAAACGCCACATCTCCTCGCCGTCCTCCCTCTCCATGTCTCTCAGAATGAACTCTGTCTTTCATGTCACGCTCCGCCCGAGGCTTCGCGATGAGAAGGACCTGATTAGAGCAAACTTGGATCTGAAGTCGCCTCCTTTTACTTCAACATGACAAGTCAATCTCCGTAATTGGTCCTTATGCGGTAATTCGTCACAACGCGTCCCCGGAGCTGAAAAACTCCCCAGTAGGGTTCGAGCTTATTCACTTTGGGTTCAAGAAATCAGACGAAAAACAAGTTTCTCTTTTATCTTATCATGAATAAAACAAATGGGAGCGGATAAATGGATACTATATAATTAGCTAATGAGGCATAGTTTCATTTTATGTTTTGGATTGATTAAGCTGAAAGTAAATATGCCCTCTTGGGGTGCTGTCTGGTAACACTTTATAGCTTTATAGATTAAATTTCCTGCTTTCAGAGACCTCACAAGCTTTACAATCAAAGTGGTGCATGTGTAATAATTGATTCCTGTCTACATAAAAACAAAATCAACGCTAAATTACACCAGGCAGAAAATCACTGGTGCCCTGCTCTCCATACTTTCTCTCATTTTTTTTTACAGGGACACGTCCATTGTGACTGTTCTAAGTAGTACAATTAGCAAAACATAATTAACTATAGATATTTCACAGTATTACTTTGGTATACAGCCCTCTATATATCATCTAATAAATACATGAGGTGTAAATACAAAAAACTTTTGAAATGTAAAGTTGTATTGAGAGCTCATTCCCTATGCTACACAGCTAGTATCTATGGAGGACAAAACCTGCCAAACTAAATAAATAAATAAATAAATGAATGAATAAATAAATAAATAAATGAATAAATAAATAAATGAATAAATAAATAAATAAAAGGGGAAATTAAATGGTATAGTAGATATATAGATAGGGGAATTAATACAATGGCAAATAAATAAAGAACAACATTAAAACAAAAATCAATTTATGTCACATTTTAATAATTAATTAATTAATTTATTTATTTATTTTTAACATTATTTTTGGTGCATTTAATGGTAAATTTATTTATCGAGCCATTTATTTATTTATTTTTGGCAGGTTCCGTCCTCCATACTAGACTGGCATGTATGTCAGTCAATGAAAAATCTTGTGGCCATCTTTCCTCCATATTTTATCTCAGATTTTTCTCTGACTTCCACCTTCCACACAGCAGAAATCTGCTCAAATTTAGTTGCTGGCACAATTAGCGACTACAGATCTGGTCCAACGAAGCCACAGCTACACCCTCAGAGGACATTAGCCACCGTACAACAAACCGAAAGATCGTCAAAGTCTCCCCCCTTAAGTCACAAGACTATCAAGACTGATGGTGTTTTTATAAGTTGTGCTTCAACCTGAATTTGATGTGTTTTGTGGCATCATGATTCCAGGTAGAAAGTAGTCCAGTAGTCAGTCAAAAGTATTTGATGTGTGGCTGTTGGGACCATGTGTAGCTATAAAGTTTAGACAAAACAAAACATTTTGAATATATTTATGGGACTGGCAGTCTGTTTGAATAGTTTTGATGCAGTGAACCTCACACATTTAATTTCTTAAGCAAAAAATAAACAGTGTGACTAATCTGTAATTCAGGTAAATGCGAGTGAAAAACATTTAATAATTCATGAAGTTGTGACTAATGGCTTTATAAATGGTTAAAGAGGAGCTATTATGCTTTTGTGCTCTTCCCTTTCCTTTAGTGTTATATAGCTTTGTAAAATATCTGCAAAGTTACAAAGCCCAAAGTCCACGCCAAAAAGAGAAAAACTGCTCTTGAACTACCTGAAACGCCTCACTTGAAGTCCCGCCTTTTTTCCCGTAACGTGGTGATGTCACAAGTAACACATTTGCATAATACCTGCCTGGCGGCTAGTTTGGCACGCCCTCAAACAAAGCTAGTTAGAGCGGAGTCTGAAGAGTTTGGTTCGATTAACCAATCACAACAGAGTGGGCTAGCTGACCAATCAGAGCAGACTGGCCTTAAAGAGACAGGCGCTAAAACGGAGCATTTCAAACAGAGGGTGAAAAAAGACAGCCGGTATGAGAAAAATAAAGCGTTTTTTTTAACATTAAAAGATGTAAACATGTTCTAGTCGCAACCCCAAATACAAGTATGCACCTAAAAATGAGCACAATAGGTCCTCTTTAATTAACAAATAAACTATTAATGAAGTAATAATGGCTAACCAGACCATTAACCACTTATAAAGCCAAATTATGAGTGTTACCAAAATGGATTTTCTACATTACTGATTGGATGAGAGAATCTGCACCAGTGTGTGTCGACACGAGCGTTAAAAATCTGGGGAAAAAAAAAGTACCTCTAAGTAGTCTTGTGTCATCCTGGAAATGATCATTGGTGAAACCTAAACATAGATATTTACATTCAAAGTGGGATCAAAAGATTTGCAGGAAAGCATATTTAAAAAAAATCAAACAGTTCTGTCAATGTGGGGACATGTGGGCTCTGGCATAAACTGTGTTTCTCTGGTGATCCACTGGCGATTGTAAAAGCCAGTTTATTCCAGTTTAATATGGGACGTGTAGCATAAAAAAGACAAGGAAAAGTGTTTTTATTTTGGCGGCAGGAGTTCAGTCTCAGGAGGAGGATTGTTGACACATGTTAAAACCCCAAATGGCCAAACTGTGTTTATCTATAGCCGTGGATTATGCTTTATTATATCATCTGTTGAGATGCTAATACATTCCCAATGGGAACTAAATGTTTATACACGGACACAATAAGCCAGCGAGCTGTGCCGCCGAGCACTTTAGATTCCTCTCAAATCCTTGCATTTTTATGCCATCTTTCCCATATTACAACAGTCCCCCTTTTCGCATCGAGCACATAATCACAGCGAGGGATTCAGTTTATAACCTTGGCACAACGCCACTGAGGAGGAGCGTAATTAGTAATGGCGGTATGTGCGGGGAAGACAGGCAGATGCAAGTATTCAAATGGAGGCTAATAGCATAATGATATTATCAAACTCATCTGTGTGATGAGTTAATCAAAGATAAGCACGGGGCATGGTGAGACGCTCCATTAGAAATATACTGGTGGCAAAACATGCATTAATATCCATGCATAAAGAGCTTTCGGATTGTACAGCTGACATCGTTACACAGCGGCATGCAGAGGTACAGTATGGAGCTGGATCAGGACATGTAATAATAGGGTTGGCTCCTTTTTCCACCACTTTTATGCTGTATATGTAATTCAGGCTATTACGCTTCCCACAGGCTTTACATTGTGTAGACAATGCACTTTAAATACTTGCGTGCATAAAGAAGAAACTATTAAATCCAGACCTTTTCTAGTGAGTATATTAAGGCATAAAAGGACATGTTTGCATAATTCACTTTCACAAAGGAAGCCTGAGCGGGTCAGACTGCAGGAGGGGGCTGCACTCAACACTTACTGACATGTTAAACTAAACCTAATGCGCACTTATGATGATATTATTATCATTATAAACCATTCTTTTCTCACATACTGTGAACATTTGTTATCGTTAATATGATCTTCGTATAGCTGGATGAGTGTTTTGATTCTGAAAGCGTTATTTCCTTTCGTCTTGTGAATGAATTCAACATATTTAAGTGCAACAGTGGTAAACTCATAAGCAAATTCCAATTATTTTCAGTCAAGTGTGATTTATCTATTAATATATTCACATGTACAGGCTAAAAATTGCATACTGTAATTATTCACTTTTTTTTTTATTACTATTTTCTGTTATGAGTGACACAAACCTCAGATTAATTGAGCTGATATTCACTCTTCCTTAAAACTATTTTTGTCAAGTGATATTATAATAGATTGGTACCAATGTCTTATTTGTTAGTGTCGGATTCATGAAACTCGTAATGAGAGGCTCTTCAATCCTGTTTCTTAATATACGGCCTCCCTGCACAGCATGCGTAGGGAGGAACCATTAAAACAAGAGCCAGACTAAACTACAGGGGTTCTTCAGAGGCGCTGCTAAGAACACGGGGATGCTTTGGGGACCCTAAAAGATTATTGTATAGCATAAAGGTTCCTTGGACAGCCACAAGTTGAGGGTGTTTTTTTTTAGCAGCAACCTTTTTTCTTTCAGACGTACCCCCTTGGTTCTATCAGATGAACTTCATCGACGCGACCCGTCATTTGAATTTGATGTTATTCCGCTCCGTTAGTTACATACAATCTGGATGTTGCGTCACTATATTTTCCATACAGTTGAAATGTGCCCAATGATGCCCAAAAACATCCAGCCTACTGCAGGTTTTTTAAGTGTCGTAACTGTTTTAACACCTCTGGCAACTGCAGAAGTACCAACGCAGTGAAAAAAAGTACTTGCACGCTGCTGTCTTTATCTGAGGAAGACCATTTGTGGGTCGAAACATTGTGAAGTCCATGCAGAATTAAAGAAGAGCAAAGATAGCAGTGTGCAGGTACATTTTGTTTTTAGCTTTATTTGTGCAGCTTATCAAGAATAAAATGTATAGATGTGCCTCCTAACTGTTAAGTACCTCTTAACTACTACTACTATCACTACTATTAGGTCTGCAGATCTATTCAGACGTTCTCTCACGCTAATGTGATGTCTGCGTTGCCATAACTACAACTTTGTCCCCTTTATAAGCTGGAATATGATGCGTATTAAGTGCATATCTTATTGCAAACAAGCAGGTTGTATTAAACTAAAGAAATAATGCAAAAACACGATGCTCTACTTTTGTTTTCCTATTATTTTCCTAACAAAAAATGCAACTGAAGAACCCCTAAATTCCACCTTTTCCTACTGATCCGCTTCGGTTCAGCCAGTGGTTAGAAGAAGCTCACTTTGTAATGATCGGATTAAAAAGTAATGACGGTCTAGTCACGCCACAACACAAATGCATCACAAACAAGGCATCATCACCACGGCACTAGACAACACGAGCAACACCAAGCGACAAAAAAAAAACATTCGACACAACTTGACATCGCCGCGAGAGAAGAGAGCTTACTTCCTGTGGGGATCAAGTCCCTGTCTGGAATGAAGAGTTTATACCCATAATGCTTCTCCAGCACGTCGGGGAGGATCTCCAGGGCAAAGCGCTCCTCCTCCCGGGTCTCCTGGCTCCACTGGTCCGGGTCCACTTTGGTGTAGGACAGGTAAGCGTCGTAGTCCTTGTTATCTGTAGGTAGAGGGGCGGGAGACGGAGATGACACCAACAGGGTTTGTTAGAGTCTCGGCAAACCGAATAAAAGAAAGTGTGCTCCCTAGAATATGTGCATCGCTTCATGCATGGGTATTAAGAAGCTCCCAAAACCACTTTGCTCCAATTAAATGCGTATATGTTTTATGATTTGGACATGTTTCCTGCTTTGGTCAGCAAAGTTATGCGCTGCTATGCCCCAGATGCTCGCAATCTATTTTCATACTGGTGCACGGAGAGCTATTCATTCACTGGGAGACTTCATTGAGACAGGACGCCTCCATTACATTGACCTCTGGGCACTTCTGCCCATCTGAGTGCTTTTCATTACAGCTCCGTCCCCACTGACGAATAATGTTACCTTGATAGCTGCTTTGCCCACTGCAGGCAAAACAAATTAGACTCCAGCCTGAGCTAAATGCCCAACATTGCCTGCGAGGCCGACGCATGCCGTGGCTCCATCACCCACATGAAAGCACTGATTGATGACGGATTTGAAAGGAGTGAGCGGAGAGACGGAAAGTGAGGAGTGAGGGAAGACTTTAATGTTTCTTCTCGAGCTGGAGCACTTCAGCACAATGAGTCAGGAGGGTGGAAGACATGGAAGTGAGATATCCCAGAGCCTCTGAGTACTTCAGGAAGGAGATAACAGCCTCTGGCTCCTGCAGTAACAACTCAACTCCAATGTGGTGCTCAAAGCTAACTGAACAATCAAACCACTTTATCAATTAGAGTGATTTGGTCCTCGACCTTTTTTGACATTACATGGCCACTGTATTAAAGAATGTGGACACTGGTCTCATATTTCAGCCTGGTTGTCTAGGAATGATGTTCCCATACAACTAAACTGCTTTGTCGATTATGTTTCGAGGGAAACGTATGTTCTCCCGGATTACGTTTGTTTTTGACGTATCACATACGTTTTTAATCAAAGTCTGCAAAAGTCAACGTAACGAGGAGGTCGGGATGGTGGATGGGTCAAACAAACACAGGACTTTCACCCAGGAGGCCGCTGTTCGTATCACATGTGAAACCAAAAGTCAGCGTTCACTTATTTTAATTTACGTAACAAACATAGTTACTTTAAGAAAAACCATGATGGTTGCCTAACCATAACTAAGTAGTTTTGTTGCTTTAACCTAACTAAGTATTTTGTTTTTGCGTTTTAGTTTTGTTTTATTTCCATTTACAACCGTTAACACGATAACCACGTGTTTATAACTGTGACCGTAATCCGGGAGAAAATACGTTTCCCTTGAAATGTAATTGAGAATGCAGTTTAGTTGTATGGCAACGCATTTTGTAAGAGACTGGGTTGCATATTTATGTACTTTTGATCTTGGGGGCTGTTAACTAGGCAACATAGTCTCATTATCTCTTTATGCTACAACTTACAATGGTATTTTAGACAACTACAACTTTGTGTTGACAGTTGGAGGTGGCCCTTTGCTGCTTCTATATGACAATACCTCTGTGCACAAAGCAAGGTCCATAAATAAATGGTTTTCTCAGTCTGGTGTGGAATAGAGGAGGTTTTAGAGGAGGTTTTCAATGGAACAACTTTCTACCAACGAAATAGTCCCTGTGCATAAAACCTAAACCATCTGCAAGCCAAATACTACTAGTAAGCTGTGATTTTGGTGAACTGGCCCTTTCTGATTCTGATGTGCCAGTTGCGACTGCAGATGATCAGCCACAAATCAGATATGTCATATTTTGGGGTCATATCCATCAGAAGGAAACAAAAATATCAGATTCTATGTGTTTCTTTATTCACTAAAACCTTCACATCTGTGCCACAAAAGGAGGGGGGAATCAGAATTGGGACACTCTTGAGCTGCGATGTGAACACAGCCTTTGAGGGGGAAACTCATTAGAGACACGAGCAGGCTTTGGATCTACGAGTTCCTGTCTTCATTATGATTCTGGTCCCTTTGCTTT
>CAKAOI010030777.1:0-10934 GCA_916701655.1 Sebastiscus albofasciatus | reverse complement strand
TATATATTCTTCTTGCAGTGATTACATCTTCCAGTCTTTGTGGTTAAGCATGAGGCGCTCTCCCTATCCTCTGTCAGAGTTAGGATCATTGGTGGACTGTTCTTCAGGTCTCTCCAGAGTATCAGTGGGGTTAAATCAAGGTTTTGGCCGGGGCCTCTTGGGGCTATTCAGTTTGATTGGTGGTCTCTATAAAGGCTGATTAGACTAGCTGATCAGATGACCCGTCAGTTCTGAATTGAAATGTTTTCAATACTCATTTGCCAGCTTTCTCGTCAGCTCTTAAATTGGCTCTGAGAGCGACACAGTTGGACAAACACACACACACACACACACACACACACACACACACACACAAACACACACACACACACACACACAGGCCCGGTGCCATGGAGCTCCGTGGCTGGCTCGCCATCTGCAGCGGTAGTTTCGACGTGTGTTAGATCTATTTTAACGATATAGGTCTAAAGGATTTATTAAATATGATATAAATTAGCTCCAACAAAATCTTTATCCAAAGTAACAGGGACATTTTTCTCTTGATAACATTGATAACATTCAGCCACTAGATGTCGCACTCTCCCTCCTCCGTTCCATTGCATTCACTTCACAACAACTGGTTGCCAGTTCGTTGCACAACCTGCATATTTTATAGTGGAGTGAAGTGAGACTCAGACAGACAGTCATGTCAAGTGATGAATCTTTCGAGGTAGAGCAATGAAGTAATTTTGCAGCGCGGCGCCTCCCCTCTGCCGTAGTTTAAGCTTGGTGATCAGCTGTTCTAGAGCATTAAAATAAAACAAAATAAAACCCACCAAAACCATCCTGGTTAATCTTTCCAACAATCATCTTATACAGCTTCACCTTATACATTATTTGAGGGAACTATAACGTGAGGTAACTGGACGCAACCGTCACTAATGCTAACGTAGCTCTTCAGTGATCGAAGCTGTTCATTTTCTCATTTTGACAATCTAACCAGTGACGACACATTAGTTAAAGCTGAAGTAAGCGAGATTGGAGCAAATATGATTAAAAAAGTTATTTTTATAAAACGGTCGCTATATCGTGACAGTAGTACATGAAACAGGTAATCTGGAAAAAATCATGTTCCTCTGTGTCCTCCGGTGCGCCTAACGGCATCTGCAAGATTTCACAGACCGGAGGAAAACAAGCAGTAAGAGCTAATCTAGAGTCTGTCATCCAGCTGCCGTCTATGAGAGCCGGCTGTCAATCACTCGCGAACTCCGATCAAGCGGTCAAACTAGGCAGCGCTGATCAAATATGAATCAATATTCTGTTATTGTAATACCTATTTCTCTCCTTAAATGTTCTCAGAATCATCTTGTAGCACGGTTTAGCTGTAAAATGAGAACGTTTGTGACCCGGCAGCCATGTTGAGATCTGTTGAAGAAACGCCTTTTTTAAAGCCTGAAAACAGAGCCATGAGGAGGTGCAGAAGTCTAGTTATCTCTCAGAACACTTGAATTACAAGATGCTGAAAGGTTATTATGGAGTTTTTGTCCAATGATGCCAAAAAATATACTGCCTACTGCAGGTTTAAGATTGGAAGGACTACGGCTGTTGGTAGTTGTTGTTGGTTTTGTTTAAATATGCCGAATTGTAATTTTATGGGTTATTGTTGTTCTTACAATCAAGCTAAGACAGTTAATATGTGCTAATGTCAGTTGTTACTTGTTGCCACGGTAAATATTCACGTATTCAGTGTCAGTGCGGCTAGGCATGGCAGAGGAAGCCTCCTTTTATCGCCATTTATCCGTTTTTTCCACACTATCTGGCAACTTGGTAGCCGACGATACAGAGATACCATGTGATACCAGCGTCGTTGTAGTGTTGGATCACAAGCCTTTTTAGAAGTGGGAACCAAACGCCAGATGTCTTCCACAGAGATAAACAAAACATTTTTGGAGTGAATTATTAATTCACAATCATAATTTTTTTGTTGCACAAGGGTTCCTGCAGACGTACGCATGCAGCCCAAAATGTATGACCATGTGTACAGTCTGCACATGGATGGAAATCTTCACTGTCATCCAATGAACTGGAACCAATGTCTACATCCCAGTCTGTTTTCAAGTTTATCCATGCCTTTATGTTGGTGTTTTAATCTGAAAAGGGAACATATGTGCATTTGTGGGGCCACTTCAAACACTTTCTGAACATCTAAATCAAACCCGGTTCCCATTCATGTCCAGGACTGCTGGATAGACGAGTGTTACGATACTCTTCAGCGCTGCGTTGTTTCCTTCTAAACTGCTGCATTACTATCTCCTCCTGAAGTTGTCTCTTGCATTCTGCCGACTCTTAACTGACACTGTGAGAATCAGCTCCATTCTTCCTTGTCAGGTAAAATCAATTTGCAGTAATGGGATTCCAATTCACCTCACCATCGACTACTCTCGTCCCATTCCCCTCCGGTGGCGATCGATCGGGTGGGAATGACTTCTTCGGGTTTGATTTTCTCTCCACAGAAGATGTGGATCCGGAAGCAAAATGCTGACTGGATTTCCCTCCAGGGTTTTTCTTGTTGCTGATTTCTTTTTTCTTTTTTTCTCCTCCCCCCCCTCCACATATTGATGTTTCCTTTCTTAGCTGAGTGATCTGTTGGGTCTATTTAATTGTGCTAATGGTGTCAGACACTTGTCCTTTTTTTCTCTTTCTTCCTTCCAAGTGAGAGGATGTGAAGTGTGCTGCTGGTGTGAGACCCAACGGTTGTAATTAGCTGAGACGAGCTCAGTGCCTTTCATTCAACTGAAGGCTAATTAGGAAATGAAGGAAACCCTCACTCAAACATTTCAGTCTATTTTGTGTCTTGGATGCAACCCGTTCTCAATCCCACCTCGTCAAATACAGGCACTCGGTGTCGGATACCAACGCACCGAGGCACCAGCAGAAGATAACAATGCGGCTCTAATTACCGACCAAATGTACCGATGAAATCAGATCCACCATCTTTTCTGAATCTGTCCAAGCATCTCCTGTAAACACAAAATCTGCTAAAGACCACGTGTTTTATTTGACCGTGTTTCTCAGTGACATGAAATGGACAAAAAGGAAAAGCAGTCTGGTGAGAGTGGGTCTTCACAGACACCGCTTAGACACGACACAACGCTTGTCTACAATTACTGTGTCGCTGAGCTTTTCCTTCATCAACTCCTCGCAGAACTTCATCTGAATTTATTATCATTTTGTGGGTTTTTGTTTTGGAAGCCTCTCGCTGTCTCCCCGTGCTGCAGTACCGTTCTCCGCCTGAACTATCAGCGATATGCCGGTGGGCGGGGCGCTGTTTTACCAAAACACAAATATCACTACGTGATATTGGCTGATTGTTTGCAGATGCGGGCGGGAGTAGAACACCCCCCCCCACACACACACACACACACACACACACACATACACCGGGAGTTGGCAGTTATGGTCAGAGATTCATGGATTAAGAAAACTTCCTTTACTTTTCATCCTTTCTCTAACTGGAAATGTTGGTATTGGCAGTGGTAGAAGAAGTAGGCTACTTAAAACCTTTTTTTCTTACAGTACAGGCCAGTTAACACATTTCTGCCGTAGGATGAGAGAACCAGGTGATGCGTGGGTGTGTGTGTGTGTGCATGTGTACTATGTGCGTGCGTGCGTGTGTTTTGGGGTGGAGTCTATAGGGTGGCTATATGGAGAGGAGAGAGAAATATATAAAATAAACAAGTAATACAGGTAATTAAGGGAAAGCATAGGGAAGGAAATAACTAAATAAATAATTGAGCAAGGAATGGTAAATGGACTTGCATTTATATAGCAAGGTGCCTCTAAGGTGCCAACTTTGTCCATCAGGATCTAATCTAAATACTCATTCACACACCAATGGCTATGTCTTCGGGAGCAATTTGGGGTTAAGTGTCTTGCTCATAGACACATCGACATGTGACCCGGAGCAGCCGGGGATTGAACCACCGACCTTCCGATTGGTGGACAACCTGCTCTACCCTCTGAGCCACAGCCGCCCAGAAAAGGAACATAATTAATTCTAATAAAAATAATAATTAGAATAATCATAACAGTTACGACAATGATAAAGTCAAGGGGGGCTCCGCCCGCCCACTGGCAAGTGAAGAACAACTGGGGGCACCGTCGGGGACCTCCAGAGCAGGTCAGCAGGGTCAGTCCGGGTTGTTGTTTCATTTCGTATTTATTGATTTGAAATTCTAGTTGTGCATTTATTAATTTTCTATACATATACACACATTATTTCTTTTTTTTTTTGACTGATTGGCCCAGGTTTGGGGCGCCCCCAGACCCTTAGAGGACCCTTTTTTTTCTTAAGTACAGCTATTACCTCTTAATAGTAAAACCATTAATACCGCACAGTAAAAATCATTCAAGTTGTTTAATTCAAGTGAAGAGTGAAAGAGAGGCACTACCAGCACAATGTACTTAAATTTACTTAACGTCCATTCAAGGTGGAGCTTTCAATCCTAACATATCATATTCGAGATATTTCATATCTATCTAAACATCGTAATAAATCTAGAGCTGTTTGGGGCCCTCTTAGTCGCCCATGAGTGGTTGCGACTTGGGTGTGTGATGCAACTACGTCATGGCAGGTGTATTGCTGAGGACCCATGCATGGACGCAGGAAGTGGGGGTAGTGGGGGTGCTGAGGGTGCTGCAGCACCCCCGTTTTTTCTGTAGGTCTATTGTTTAACTGCAAAGGAAATTAAAAATATATATATCCTATTACTAAAATATGTTTTATACTCTCATATGAACGTGTAAAAACAACGTGGAGAGCATCCGGATGAGCCAAGGCACGGTATGGATTAAGATTATATAGATAGATGGAGCAGATGTTTGTAATACGTCATTAATGGTTAATAACTGGTTTGTGAAATGACTATGAACATTATTAGGATGTATAGGTAATACTTTGTCGATGGTTAATAATAATTAGTTTCAGGTCCATCTATCTACGTAATGTTTATAGATGTTTTACAGATAATTTCTTAAAAGGTTTACAAATCATTTGGTAATTATTAACATAGATTTAATATACTAGATGAAATGTGTAATGTGTGAAACAATAAACTGTTAATAAATAGTTTACTAATTTAATCAGAATGTAAATGTTATAGATTCATATCAGTTATGAGCTGATACATCTGCTATAACAATATATAACTAATTATTTCACATTACACAAACTAATGATATTAAGTTTCAACTAAAGTTGAATTGACTATCAATTTACCATTTATTAACGATGGTTATTGATAAAGTCTTGCCCGTTCACCTACTGATGTACATACTGAACGCCATTTGAAGGAAAACAAGTGAACGATGTGATTCGATTCAGCAAAATTATTCGCAATTTCCACCTCAACTGTGTCTCAGTGTGACCGTCTGTGTGTTACGGCTTTATGCAAATATGGTTTAAAATGAAGTCATTTGATTGGCTGTATGGAAGTTCTCCATCTACTGTACATAGACAGAGTACGGTGTTCCATCCAATTAATGCAAGAATAGGAGGTGCCATCATGAAACCATAAAATATAGTTTCAGATTTTATTTTAAGGAGAACACGGGATTGTGGTGCAGATAGGAGTGCTGTAGCAGACAAAAAATAAGTAAATAAAACAGAATTTAAAAAAAAACAACTATTTAATTGGACTTTAAAGGTCCCATATTGTAAAAAGTGAGATTTTCAGGTCTTTTACATTATAAAGCAGGTTTAAATGCTACAAAAATGTGTTGTGTCTGTTAAACTATCAAAATGCTCATCAAAAAATGCTAATCAAAAATAAGCACAGCCTGTATACAGAAATTGTGCGTTTGAAACAAGCCGTTAGGATTTCTGTCCATTTGTGATGTCACAAATATCCAATATTTAGACCATTACAGGGTTTTAAACATAAACATTCTAAATGTGTCCCAGTTTATTTCCTGTTGCAGTGTATGTAAATAACATCAGCTGACAGGAAGTAAACATGGACTCAAACTGTTGCCTAGCAATGCAATTCCGTTGCAATTCCGTTGAAATCCACTAGAACGGAGCGTTTCAGGTGGAGGGTAAATACAGGTATGTTCAGGCAGACAGTATGGGGAAAATATATATATTTTTTAACATTATTGCATGTAAACGTATTCAAGCAGAAACACAAAATACAAGAATGAACCTGAAAATGAGCATGATATGGGACCTTTAAGACTTGTTTGGCATCACACCTGTTTTTTTTGTTTTTTCCACTTAGTAACAGCAGAAACAAGCTGTGAACACAACATTGACATCTCCTTTTAAGTTTGTATGGTTAACTTGTTATTAAGCAGTTGCTTATTTACACATCCAGCAGTTACGGAGCAATATTGGCATCCATTTGCAGATGTTTGTTTCCACCTTATGAATGTATGTCCAATATTCACTCTTTTAGCTCTGTTTTAGTCTCCACCAACTCCTGAGAAAAATATGTGGCTCTTTAGCTGCTAAAATACTCCATTATGTTCACCAGGTGCTGAGCAGGTACAGTGCACAGTGGCTTTTTCTTAGAACTTTTTCCCCTAAAAACTGCTGCCTACTGCAGCCGAAGACAACGCTACGAGAGCGGTGAAAGTGGGTCAAGGTAGATGATATCTGACAGTGTAAGAGGATCTGAGGGACGACTTTTAGTTATTCTGGTTACATTGTGGTTTGTGTCCACCTTATGCAAACATGCATACATGCACAGTATGTCTATCTGCATGTATTGTATTTCTCAACACAACTCTTCAGAGTGTAGTTTCCCTGTCTGTCACATCGCTCCTACTTTACCCTCCCTCTGATCCGCTTACGTGACAGTTTAAAAAAAATGTGCAGGTACTCGCAGGAAATTAAATAGAGCAGACACAATCTCTAATGCATGTTATCTCTTCTCAACCTGTATATGTCCAACTTGCTTTTTACATTTTTTTTATTATTAAACTCTTCATTTTAACATCATGTGGAGGAAAATGACTTCTTTTAATTCTCAAAGCTTAAGTATTTAGATATGATATATTAATCCCTTCCAGGACCGGACACAAACCTTTCAACTACAAAATGAAGCGTGATGTGTTTCCTTGTTGCCTCTTTTCCTCAGTCAGTGGACCTTTTTTGGTCCACTGAATCAGGATGTAATAACAAGATGACAACGATTACTGCTGAATTGATAGAAGAAGTCCCGCCTCAAAGACTATTTCTTTACAACAGACCGTTGCTATGGACACAGTTCTGAACTCGTTCTCTGTCAGACCATTTTTGTGTAGAATTATTGATTTCTTCAGTAAGTAGCCGTGTAATAAGCAGGATAATATACAGCCATGGGGTCTTTGTTTCGAAATAAACCCAGACAGGGCGATGCAGCATTATCCTAAAGGGGTTTACTTGTAGGAGACTTGGATTGGTCTTTAATTAATGCTAAAAAAGGTCAATAGTACGTGAAATACAATGTTCTAATCCCTCCTGACTTTACTTTTCTACTTCAAAAGCAAGCATGTTCACAACTTAAAACTAAATAAATCTACTTGTTAAACAAAGAGAGAGAGTGGGAAAACATTGGTCAAATAATAATCCCAGGCGAACCTCTCACAATCAGCTGAGTAGCAACACAACGGTGGTGCATTTTTATATTTGAAATATGCAAACACAAAAAGAACCTTATTTATATTTTGTAATTAATATTTCAGAGGAGGGAGAAGCCTTTGATATTTTTTTTTCTTCTGAATTTTGTCTTGTTTTCCCCCCACTTTCCTACAGAAGGCCAAAGAGGCCACAGGTTTAATTATTCTTGTTTCCCAAGATCACAGGATAATTATTTTATGATGTCGACATCATTATCATAGCCAACCGCAGCTGCAACCCATAAAGAAAATTTCATAATATTCCTATAAGAACACAGTATGTGTGTAATTGTTAACAGTTAGTTTACAATATAGCCTACAGAGACCCAATAAGGCACTGTAGTATCACTATGGTAATACTATAGGGGCTGAAAGTGTCAGTGCTTGTGGTGGTCGACTGGTTGTTTGTCTGTTTAGCTTGTAGAACTTCCAGGTCCTGTTCCAGGTTTAGTCAAAGTGAAGATACCCATATGAAGGTTGTGGTACTGCAGTGCTGATCCTCTGCATGGTCGTCATTGTGACAGTCTCTGCCCCTCGAAGTAAAGCTGTGTCTTGCTCTGTGTCTGCTCTTCAAGGCCTTTGGCCTTGGCGGAGGTAATGAAAACAGGTCTCCACAACCACATATGGCTATATTCTGCGCTATTTGGTCAGTGGATCAGTATTTAACTTAGAGTGTGTTCCAATCCGCGTACTTCTGTACTTACACTTACTACTTTCAGTGCATAAGTGCGTTCACACTGGGAAGTACGGCAAAATGCAGTGCACTCAAAGTACCCGGATGTTGTACTCAAAACGGTCAGATCGTTGAGTGTGGAACGTTGGACACGTTCCACACTCAACTGCCTCCATCTTGGCTACGTAGCGGAAGGGGCGGAGCCACGACCACTATTCAAACATACGTAGATAACAGAATAAAACAATACAATACGTAAACATACTGGTGCATTTTCAACCAACAGGAGGACACATCGTAGGCGTAGGCGACGACGTTGGAAACGTAATTTCCACTCTGCTTTCATTTTTTTCTTCAACAAAGCAGGCAAATATTTTGGCGGGTAGCGAGCTGCGATGAAATGTTGCGATCGTCATTTCTGGTCAGTGCACCGCAGAGTATTCGATTTGAGACGATCCTACCCCGCTGAAATTTACGCAGTACTCAAGTAAGTACAGAGTGCACAAAGTGCACTATACTGAAGTGTACTTCTGGAAGTACGTGGATTGGAACACACTCATAGACTTTAGCTATATAATAAGTGGATGTCACCGTGACGTCACCCATTGGTTTGTATGCCGTTTTGAAGCCTCGATTTTGACATTTTGGCCATCTTCATCTTGGTTTTTGGCTGTTGCCATCTTGTTTTTTCGCAACCAGAAGTGAAACGAGAGGATGGAGCTGAGCACAACTGAACGCTGAATAAGACGTTTTTAACGACCAAAATATTACAATTAACTTTGCTGAACTGAAAACACACTGTGAAAGGGTTAACGTTCTAAGACACAAAACACGGACCGGTCGGTGCCATGGTAGCGACCTGTCAATCACAAGGTAGCCACGCATAGCAAAGCATCCCCTACTTTATGGTCTATTTGACTCTAAATTCACTGTACTGTGTTATTGTCACCTATAGTGGTTATTTTCATAAAAAACACACAATTCAAATGATTATGATTATTTAGATATTTGCTTTGATTAAAAAAATCTTGGCAAGCTGCTCAGAGTTAGTGTTAGGAAGTTAAACAGGTCATAATTCCCTCTCTAATATCTATTTTATATTGATGTGAAAACATCTCCTACAGTACAAACAACTGGATTTATTCAAGCTTCTCACCAAAAACGTCAGCATTGGCTTCACTTTTCAGACCCCGGAGGTTACCCGCTGGTTTTAAACAAGGATAAACAGTAGAAGCAGAGACAGCCACAGTGAGTGTTCAGTGAAATGTGAGCCAGCACACCTCCAACACTTCCTCAATGTATACAAGGTTTTTTTTTTCCTTTGCTGTTGCTGTGGAAAAGACTGGCAACCATTTTTGCTGACCTGCAAGCTACCGTTTTGCTTACGGCTTAGCTCAGCACCAGTAACCCCATCACTGTCAGTAGTACACAACTCCGTAGGGTATCTTCATATTCTCATATATACTGCTGGGCTTTTCCCAGGAACCTCAGATCCCTGAATCGTCCTGGACCTGTAGCCTCTCTTCCTCATCTATAGAGGGCAGCCTTGTAACTGGAAACACTTGACAGTGATCACCCATCTCTTTAGTATTGGTCTTTTTTGTATTGCTCTCTATTACACACACACACACGCACACACACAAGAATTATAAATTTGTGTGCATGTGTGTGAGCCCACTCTGTGATTGGGTCCGGGCTTGTTTGATTTCTCCGTGTGGATTGGATAATCCCATAATCTGATAACGACCCACTGTGCAGATTTAGTGATTAAAGTTCTGAGGCAAATGGTTGTTGCCATGGCTGCCAAATAGAGGAAGAGAATAAATCTGTGTGTGATGATAATGTGTGTGTATTTCTGTGTGTGCGTGTAGGGGTGTGGGTGGGGGGGAGACAAATGCTGAAGTAGTGCTGAAATGTGCATGTGCAATCACAATCCAAATCAGGAAGAGGTTTATTGCCAAGTAGGGTTTTTTTTACATACAAGGAGTTTGCCTTTGTGTTTTGGTGCATAACGGTCACAATTAACATAATTAGAGAAGAGGGGGATAAATGTACTGCAAAAGTCAAGAATCATAATAAAAAATAGAAAAATACAATGAGAATAGAGCTGTTTTAAAATGAAAAGAGCTGTATGGTGTTTAAAACAAAGACGATGGAATGTGCAAAATATTGACTGAAGAATGTGCAATTGTTCACAGTATGAAGAATACTGTATGTGCAATGCAAAAATGTGCGTTAAAGCTTCAGTAGGCAGTATATTTTTGGCATCATTGGGCAAAAATTCCATAATAACCTTTCAGCATATTGTAATTCAAGTGTTCTGAGAGAAAACTAGACTTCTGCTCCTCCTCATGGCTCTGTTTTTTAAAAAAAATCTAGCCCGTGACGGGAGACTTTAACCAATCACAGGTCATTTCAGAGAGAGAGTGTTCCTATTGGCTGTGCTCCGGCTGATGGGCGGTGCTTAGTATTTCCTCAACTGATCTCAACATGGCTGCCAAACTTTGTAATTTTACAGCTAAACAGTACACTACAAGATGTTTCTGAAAACATTTGAGGAGAGAAATAGGCATTACAGTAACAGAATATTGATTCATATTTGATCAGCGCTGCCTAGTTTGAC
>CAKAOI010030776.1:0-16901 GCA_916701655.1 Sebastiscus albofasciatus | reverse complement strand
TCCTCCCTCCTCCTCCTCCTCTCCAGCCACTGTTGACGTCCATGGCTCTGTCACCCGCATCATCACCGGTTGGTTTCCACGCTGTTCTGTCCTCCGGTCCAGTCATGTAGAGTCATTATGGCTCTTCTGACTCCCTCTGGATTCACATCCTGTCTCTGTCTCTGTCTCTGTCTGTCTCCTGCGCGTCTCCTCTTCTAGTTCTGCTGGACTTCATCACTATTTTACTTTCTGCTCTTTTGTTTTTGCGCTTTTCTTTCCTGAGGAGTTCCGTGCGTCCGAGCATCCCCATCCTCTCCATCCTCTCCATCTCTCTCCTCCAGCTGCTCCACCTGGACCCGCAGGTATTCAATCAGCCGGTCGCTCATCTGTCCTCGTCCTCTAATTGTCTCCTGGCAGCTGGAGACCTCCGGGGAAAAGGCTCCTATGAGTGCTCCTCCGCTGATCCGAGCGCCCAGCCCGCTGCCGTTCTCAGGAGGAGGAGGAGGAGGTGATGGAGGAGGTGATGGAGGAGGAGGAGGAGGAGGAGATGTCATCTCCTTCCAGCTCCAGATCGGTCTGAGCCGGGAGCCGGTGCTGCTGGACGCTGCAGAGCTCAGCCTCAGTCAGGTCCGGGAGGTGGCCTGCTCCATCGTGGACCAGAAGGTAACCAGAGAGGAGAAGTCCTCATCAGAGCCTCTGAACTACTCCTGCAACAAGTTGTGATGTGACAAAAGTTAAAGTATCAAAAGTTATATATTATTTAATATAAAGCTGTTCAAGTCATTTTAAACCATAAAACTGACAAGTAAAATGAAAGAGTTTGATTTAAAGGGACTGTATGTAAGAATCAGAAATGCTTGTTAACAGCGACACCTGGTTGCCGTTAGGTCAACTAAAGTCAGCGTCCTGTTGCCGGCGCTTGTGCTCGTTCTACATAGACATGAAGGAGCATCGCTCAACACACGAATGTCCAGCAACACGAGACGCACGTTTCAATTTCCACTCCAGTCCACAAAATAAAACTACTTAGTTGGGTTTAGGAATAGATCAACTTGGTTAGGTTTACGCCACAAACTACTTAGTTAGCTTTAGAAAATGGTCGCGGTTTGGGTTAAAATAACACCGGAAGTGGCGTAACTTAAGTACGAAAGTTATGTGGCAAAAACTACTTAGTTAAAGGAACTGATTGTAACTTTCAGAAATGTCTTGCTAACAGCTTCACCTGTGTCCGTTAAGTCAACTAAAGTCAGCGTCCTGTTGCTGGCCTTGTGCTCGCTCTATATAGACATGAAGGAGCATCACTCAACACAGTGAGGAGACACACGTCAGCTAAAAGCACAGCATCACTCTAGAGTTCAGCTGCTTGGCAGTAATGTTAGCTGACCAGACCAAGGTCTCTCCATCAATCACTGCTGATCCTAGTGTCGAGAAACGTTATCGTCTCCGACTGCGCCCGCAGGAAGACACCGGCACCCGGTCGGAGACGATAACCTTTCTCTCTGCGGCGCCCCGTCACTTCACAAGACACGGGAAACCTCTGCTGGTCTGGAGGAGCTGCAGCAGTTATTTCTGAACAAACGTCCACTGGACATTCACTAGATATTCTCAGAGCTACCAACTCTTCTGCAGGGTGGAGTGAGCAGCATGCACGTGAGAGGTGGAGCGAGAACGCGCGTGTTGTGTGAATGAAGGGAAGCAGTCTGAACAGTGTAGCCACACGCGAGCGTGCATGTGAAACCGATTTATACGTGTAATAAGTTACAAACAGTCCCTTTAATATAAAGCTGTCAGTCATTTTTATACCATAAAATGAAAAAGTTTGATTTAATCTGTCTCAAACCGGTGAAATTATACTCAAAAAACACAAAACAAAGACAAAAATAAAATAAAACACAGTTAGCTGAGGAAGAAAACTTTCATAACTTCTGTTGAATTGAAGCAGCTTCCAGTCACGGCTGGATTAAACCTGCTATGGGATGGCGTTGGCCCTGTTGCCATGGAGACAGCTGATTTGTCATCATGTGACCTAAGCATGGAACCTTGTGTCATGTGATAGATTACAGTGTGGTGAATAAAAGAAGACTGGCGATGTGGTTTAAAGCTCTGGATAAAGCTTTAAGTAGACCTGATGTTCTGGAGGTCCGGGGATGTTTAACGGGGACGTTGCTGATCCAGTCTTGCTTCTGATGCTGTTGTTTTGGGTTTTGGTGGAGCTGCACCGACTGATTCAGTATCACGTGATAACGGGCAATCTGATTGGCCAGAGTCAGAAGGTGATATTCAGTTATCTTATTGGTATCAGAACTGCTGTACGAGTTCACTGTTAACAGCTACAAAGAGACACTCAATGACCACAAAGAGACTCCAAATGCTGAATGACAAACAAAAGAAACACAAAACAACAAGACAAAGACTCAAAATGTCCCAAAAGAGTCTCAAAACAACCACAAAGACAATCAAAATGACCACAAAGAGACTCAAAACGACTTTAAAGGGACAAAAACGACCACATAGAGACACAACACAACCACAAAGACAATCAAAACAACTGCAAAGAGACGCAAAACAACCACATAGACTCAAAAATGAATACCAAAATCTTATACGACCTCAGAGTGACTCAAAATACCTACAGAGATGTAAAACAAACAAAAGTAACACAAAACTATCAAGAGTGACGCAAAACGACAAGACAAAGACTCGAAACGTCCCAAAAGAGATGCAAAACAACCACATAGACTCAAAATGACTACAAAGAGACTCAAAACAACCACAGAGATAATCAAAAACGATTTAAAAAACTCTCTAAACAACCACCAAGAGATGCAAAACAACCACCAAGATACTCAAACTGACTACAAAAAGACACAAAATGACTACAAAGAGACGTAAATCAATTAGCAAGAGACTCAAAACTACTACAAAGAGATGCTAAATAACCACAAAGAGTCTCAAAACGACTACAAAGACTCAAAACAACAACGACTTGAGAGACTTGGTCACTGATGGGGTCCCTGCTATGAAAATGTCTGGTGACGTGTAGCTGACATTTTCCTACATGCAGGGACAGTCGGCTACATGCATGTGTGTGAGTGTGTGTGCGTGTGTGTGTAAGTGTGTGTGAGTGTGTGTAGGAATATTCAATAACATGCATGGATGATGTGCAGGGCCACAGGCAATGCCGTCGATAGAAGCAGTATCAGTCAATGATACAACATTAACCCTTTGTGACCTGCTGGACCTTCATGTGACCCAACTCTTCTCCAGCACGCCGGTCGGTTAACCAGGCTGCTGTCTGAGGCGCTGAAACGCAGGAAGTGATCTTAAATTCAACCAAAGAATCCCAGAAACGAACCTCAGGAACTAAATGTTTGTTTATGTTTCCATCTCAGGATTAGTTTGAATTAGACCAATAATGGATTTGATAAATAAAACATTTTGTTTGAGACATACTTTTTCAAAACAATAACAACAACAACTGAGTCACCTTATTGTTGTTTTAAATATGCTGCTGGCGACCGTGTGATGTTTGACTGGAGGATGGATGGACACATGCTGTGTGGGTTGTTCTGTTTGTTTGTTATTATTCTGCTTTAGAACATAATTGCAGACAGAACAGAGGGAACTATTGTACTTCCTTACTTGATCGTTTTTTGATTTTGAGGAGCTGTTTTCTTTCTGGAAATTGTTGCATTCGTGTCTCCACGATGTTCTTCTTACCGTATGAATAACGTTGGCATAGTGAGCAACGCTACTGAACAGTAGCTATTGGATGCCTTCAGTCGTTTCCACTTGAACCTTCGCCAAGTCCCGCCCCTCGAACATAGACTGGCCAATCACAGCGCAGCATCGGCCGGCTCCATAAACTCAGATTTTCTCCATATTCAGGCTGGTTTTATGGATTTGGAGTTAGTCATGACTAAACGTTGTGTAATACTGATAACTTGGAAAGGTTGGAAGATGATCTATGTTTCTAAAACGTCACGTTTCTGCAGAAAAAACCTGTGGAGCTAACATTAGGGTATGTTAGCACATCATTAACTAGCATTAGCACCATGCTACGCGAGCTATTGAAGGTAAACTGAATGTATACACATGCTGATGCTTTTATCCAAAGTGACTTACAATAAGTGCATTCAATAAATGCGGGTAAAACCCCAAAAAATTGCAAGAATCATGGAAGTACATCAACTTAAAATCAAATAACACATCAAATATGCTGATCTACTTCAAGTGCTACATTTAGAGACAATAGGAAATAGAGATTGTTGTGTATTGACAGCCTAAGTTTGTCCTTTCTGAGATACCGTCAAGCCCCTCTTCTTGTGTTGTCAATGTAATCAGTCCTGGGTTGAAGCTGCTAGTAATACAGGCCCCAGTGCAACTCTCCCTGGTCTCCTGTCTTCTTTATTAATAGCTGTAATATGAAAGAGTATACAACAGAGATTCTTTTGTTTTATTTTATTTCATTATGTCGTCTGAACAGATGAGTTTTCAGTCTGTGACAGAAGATGTGTAGAGTTTCTGCTGTCCTGATGTCAATGGGGAGTTTGTTCCACCATTGTAGAGCCAGGACAGCAAACAATCATGGCTGTTCTTCTTCAGGCTGTTCTTATGCATCATTCATAGCTATACCTGCGAAAAGTAATTCATACATATCCCACAAAATTAATTTGGATGTAATCCATGTAATAAGTAAGTATAAAGAGCAACAAACGCCATGTAGGGAACGCCCACAAGACCGCCGTCTCGTGTGAAACCAGAAGTCAACGTTTATTTATTTGTTGCGTAACTTCCGTACTTAATTTACGCCACTTCAGTAATTGTTTTAACCCAAACCACAATCTTTTCCTAAACCTAACCAAGTTGTTTCCTGTGAAGATGGAAAACACCAGACTTTCACCAGGAGACCAATATTGGTGCCCCGTGTGAGGCCAGTAACTTCCGTACTTAAATTACGCCAGTTCCGGTATTATTTTAACCCAAACCACCATCTTTATCTAAACCTAGTTTATTTTGAAAAGACTGTATGCATGTAGAAAGTGGAAACTGACACGTGTTGCTGGACATTTGTAAGAAAACACACAAAAGAAATATGAATAACTTTTCACAAGACATCATACAAACCGGTGTATGAGGATACGTTGCTTTGTTTAGTGCTAGCCGGGTCTTTTTAGTCGTGAGAAGCTGATTGGCAGTAGCAGAGTGCAGTGGACGGTTTGACCATGTCTTGAATATAAGATGGGCCTGAGCCATTCATAGCAAAACCTACTATTCCTTATGTCAACGATGAATCTGGATCAAGTGCAAGCTGTGAGGTGAGAGGAACTTCCTCTAGTCAGATATTTAGATTCAGGATGTAACAGACAGCGTTGAAATCGATAGGAGACTTGAGACGTATTAAAGCACACAACATTTCTCTAATGACTTGCAGTGTGTTTAGCAGCGTTTCCCTCCATGTGTACAGTATGTGAGCCTGGAAATCAGCGGTCTGCTCCGGTGTTAGTCAGTGTGGTGACTCACTCCGAGGCTCAGTCACTTCTCGTTGGAAACACTAGATGAATTCTGCCTTTGTTCGCTCGCTCTGCAGGGGTTTGTCTGTTTTTCTGGCTTTTGCTTCATGAAACTGAAGCTGTTGCCAAGCGTTCACAATTAAACTGCACAGACAGTGTCAGTGTCCTTATGAATGTGATAGATGTCCTCACATACACCAGCGGAGTTTGTGAATGTGAGCTTGTTTTTTTTTCCCCTCATGATGTTGTTATGAATGTGATTTCTCTCTCAACACCAAAATCTGACCAAAATCCACAATCTTTTTCTTCCATGTGACACATCAAACTCCTCACCGTCAATATGCCTGGAAAGATTATTATTTATTCATTTACATTTTTCATAATTATTTTTTTATTCAGTTTATTTTGGAGACATATTTGTCACTTAACTTCCAAACTTATGTTACGTCATTCCGTAGTTATTCTAACCCAAACGTTGATTTATTTGTTACGTAATTTCCATGCTTAATTAATGCCACTTCTGTAGTTATTTTAACATAAACGTTGACTTATTTGTCACTTAACTTCCGTACTGAAGTAACGCCACATCCGTCATTATTTTAATATAAACGTTGACTTGTTTGTTACGTAACCTCCGTACTTAAGTAACGCCACATCCAGAGTTATTTTAACATAAACGTTGACTTATTTGTCACTTAACTTCCATACTTAAGTAACACCACATCCAGAGTTATTTTAACATAAATGTTGACATATTTGTTCTGTTTATTTTGTTTGTATAAAGATTTAATTGGCTCATTTTATTGAGATGCACATTGGAATATATTCAAGAGTAAATACATTAAATTTACGGTACTGCAGGATTCAGGATTGGGATGCATCCTGCTGGTTGGGACCTAATGGGGAGAAGTTGACTACAGTATCGTATTCTGATGGTATCCTGATTGAACTGGGAGGAAGTCGAATTGGGTGAGACTGAAATGGGTTTGTGACGGGATCAAAATGGGAATCGGACAGAAAGGGACGGGGTCTGGATGGTATTGTGACAGGATTGGGGATTGGGGATTGGGATGGGAGCAAGGTAGGCTAAGAAAAGGAATCGGGACTGGACTAGAACAAGATTGGGATTGGGTCTGTATTGGAATGGGATCGGAGCAGGATCGAGATGAGATAAGGATGGTATCCACTTGTTACATTCATATAGTCTTTTCAAAATAAACTAGGTTTACGAAAAGATTGTGGTTTGGGTTAAAATTACTCCGAAAGTGACGTAATTTAAGTACGTAAATCACGTGACAAAACCTACTTATTTAGGTTTAGAAAATATCGTGGTTTGGGTTAATATAACACTGAAAGTAGCGCAACTTAAGAACGTAAGTTATGTGACAAAAACTACTCAGTTAGGTCGACATAAAGATGGTGGTTTCGGTTAAAATAACTCTGGAAGTGACGTAACTTAATTACGGAAGTTACGTGACAAATAAGTCAACGTTGACTTCTGGCCTCACACGGGGCACCAATATTGGTCTCCTGGTGAAATGATGGTGTTTTTTGACCCACCCATCCACCCCGCCTCCTCTCTACGCTGCGTTTGTGGCTCATTATACTTCCTGGTTCACGATTAGATTAAATACGTGTTGATTTTGTGGGATATATAAGATTTACAGTGCATTACTTTTTTGTAGTTAACCTATAGCTACGAACGGTGTATGAAAACAACCGGGACTGTAACAGGTTTAAGATGGGATTTATTTCTTCCTGTTGTGGACAGAGGTCCTGATTGTTTGGTTCTTTTCTCCGTCCAGAGCCTCTCTCTCTCTCATCTGCAACCGCTTATCCCGTTAGGGGTCGCGGGGGGGCTGGAGCCGATCCCAGCCGACATTGGGTGAAGGCGGGGGTACACCCTGGACAGGTCGCCAGTCCATCGCAGGGCTGACACATAGAGACAGACAACCATTCATGCTCACATTCACACCTACGGGCAATTTAGAGTCAACAATTAACCTAACCTGCATGTCTTTGGAGTGCGGGAGGAAACCGGAGTACCCGGAGAAAACCCACGCTAACACGGGGAGAACATGCAAACTCCACACAGAAGGGCCCCAAGTCAGGATTCGAACCTGCAACCCTCTAGCTGTGAGGCGCCAGTGCTAACCACTGCACCACCGTAAAACCAGCATTTCCAGATTTAATCGCTCTGGAGAACAAATTAGAAATTGGTGGGAAGGAGCTGCTTAGTGTGAATTAAAGATTAAATAAAAAGAGGCACATTCTTACTCATTATAGTGTGGACATTTCATACTCACACATCCACGGTGTGTGACGTGTCCATTATCTCTGCTCAGATTCACTAATCGTCTCATTTCAGGTGAAAATCACCTCATTTCCCCACAGTGAGACTTTTACACCTGAACGCAACACACACACACTTTTACCTGAAACCTGAGAGTCAGGACGCTAACAGCGTGACACTGTGCGACACACACACACACACACACACACATGGGTTGTTGATTAAAGTGTTTATTAGCAGCTTGTGTATATTTTAGAGGAATATAAAGTGCAGCAGGTCACCGTGACACCTGCTCACACACACACACACACACACACACCTGTGAACCGGTGTGACATCGCTCGCGACATGCAACGCTTAACACTTCAAATAGCACAAAATTAACTGATTAACAGGAGGTGTGTGTGTGTGTGTGTGTGAACAGGTGTGTCTTATAAATGTTTTTTTTATGAATCTTTTTAAAGGTTTTCAGAAACTTTAACTGTTTCTCTGATTTAAAAAATAATAATCAAAGTTTCACTTCCTCTAAATGTTCTACTCTTTACTGCAGCTGCGAGGGATGCGCCGATACCGGATCGGATATCGGTGACAACGGGGCCGATTTATTAAATCAAATTTTCATTTATATACCATATACATTACATACTGGATGAATTTTTAATTCCTGTTTAAGTCCCTTGACCTCTGACCTCCAGATCAGTGAATGTAAATGGGTTCTCTGGGTACCCACGAGTCTCCCCTTTACAGACATGCCCACTTTATGATCATCACATGCAGTTTGGGGCAAGTCATAGTCAAGTCAGCACACTGACACACTGACAGCTGCTGTTGCCTGTTGGGCTGCAGTTTGCCATGTTATGATTGGAGCAGATTGTTTTATGCTAAATGCAGTACCTGTGAGGGTTTCTGGATCAATATCTGACATTGATTTGTGTTGATCATTGATTTACAATAATAAATATATACATAGATTTGCATTAAAGCAGCATATTCGTCCACTCCCATGTTGATAAGAGGATTAAATACTGGACTGATCTCCCTTTAAGGTTCATTTTGATGAAAAAATGTGTGATTAATTTGCGATTAATCATGATTAAATATTTTAATCGATTAACAGCCGTAGTTTAAACCAAACCAAACGGGTTAAAGTGTGAAAGCACCCTCGGAATAATCCACATTTTCATCAAAAGACTAAAGATTAAATATATAGAGAGAAACCTCAGTGAGAGAATATGCAGGACGGTTCAGCTCTCTGGAGGTAAAGAAGGACTTTTGTTCCCAGTAAATGACCTAAAACGTGTCGCTGAACATCCCTGTTTCCTCACACACACACACACACACACACACACACACACACACACACACACACACACACACACACACACACACACACACACACACATCTGCCACTCTGTAACAGTAATAAAGCTGTGTGCTGTGTTTCTGTCGGTAGCGGCGGTTTCTCCTTGTTGCCTGGCAACTGATGATGATTGCGGCTGTGAAGTGTCCTTCTGAGGGCCATTATGAGACACGCATGCACACACACACATACACACACACACACAGAATGAAGCAGAACAGATGTGTGTGTGTGTGTGTCATTGTTCTCTCTCTTTCATCTCCTCACTTTTTTTCCATTCATGTCTCTTTATTCGTCTTTCTCTCCTTCTTTCACCAAGTCTTGTTCTTTCTCTTCTTTCCTTAAAATCTGTTGATATTTTATATTTTAAAAACACATCAGTGTGCCACACCGACTATGTTTACATGCATTAATTATACCATCAGCAGTTCTCAAAATAGACCCGAAATTAAACAACATTTGTTTTCGTGATGGCAGCATGAAATCAGTTCGTATGTAATCCACGAAATCGTGAACCAGGAAGTATAAAGAGCTGCAGCGCAGCGTAGGCAGGAGGTCAGGGTGGATGGGTGGGTCAGAAAACACCAGACTTTCACCAGGAGATCAATATTGGTGCCCCGTGTGAGGCCAGTAACTTCCGTACTTAAGTTACGCCAGTTCCGGTATTATTTTAACCCAAACCACCATCTTTATCTAAACCTAGTTTATTTTGAAAAGACTGTATGTATGTAACGAGTGGATATTGACACGTGTTACATACTTACACTTCTGTACTTAAGTTACGGCACTTCTGATGTTATTTTAACCAAACCACAATCTATTCCTAAAGCTAACTATGTCGTTTTTGTAACTTCCGTTCTTAAGTTACGCCACTTCTGTAGTTATTTTAACTTTGTTTTGTTTTTTTGCTCTCACGTTGTGGGCGTTGGAGTCTGAGTTGTGGTGGCGGCTGATCATTTGTTGGCGTTAGCAGACTCCATTTCTAAACCAATGGTTGCACACTGTTAGCGCTGTAAGCGGAGCTGAAAATAAAAGCACTCGCGAGCGTGCATGATGTCACATCCGTTGGATTTTCCTGGAAAATCTTCACATTAAAAGCGATCTACAGGCTGATAGAGGAAACCCACAAAGTCGTGGAAGGTCTCATTTTTTAGGTTATAGGTTACAACCTGGGGCTGCACGGTGGTGCAGTGGTTAGCACTGGCGCCTCACAGCTAGAGGGTTGCAGGATCGAATCCGGCTTGGGGCCCTTCTGTGTGGAGTTTGCATGTTCTCCCCGTGTTAGCGTGGGTTTTCTCCGGGTACTCCACAGTCCAAAGACATGCAGGTTAGGTTAATTGTTGACTCTAAATTGCCCGTAGGTGTGAATGTGAGCGTGAATGGTTGTCTGTCTCTACGTGTCAGCCCTGCGATGGACTGGCGACCTGTCCAGGGTGTACCCCGCCTTCGCCCAATGTCGGCTGGGATCGGCTCCAGCCCCCCCGCGACCCCTAACGGGATAAGCGGTTGCAGATGAGAGAGTGAGAGAGAGGTTACAACCTATTCACACATCGGCAATAAAAAACAATTGAAACACATTTATACGTGGTGAAAACTTACAGACAGTCCCTTTAAAGCAGCGGTCAGCAACCTGCGTCTCTGTAGCCCCTCTCCAGTGGATCCCTGTGGATCTTTAAAAATGGAAATGAATAACTAATATAACTTTTATTTATCATTTTTGTAGGTCCATGGTACGACGGAGTATTAGGGCCACATTGAAGAAAAAAAGAAATCTGAGATTTAGAGAATAAAGTCGTAATATTACAAGAATAAAGTCATATGTTTACAAGAAAAAAAATCGTAATATTATGATAATAAAGTCATATTATAAAGTAGTCATTTTACGTGTTATTTCCTTTTTTTCTCATAAAGTTATGACTTTATTCCTGTAATATTATGACTTTTTTTCTCATAATATTATGACTTCATTCTCATAATATTGTGATTTTATTCTGTAAATCTCAGATGTTTTCCCTCAACGTGGCCCTAATACTCCGTAGTACATTGTCTCTTTGGCCCTCACTGCATTAGACTTATATACTATATACTGAGACTATAAACTGTGTTACCTTCATCACAATGATCAGATGTTTTGCGTCTCCAGATAGATTTAGATTTATTTTTTTTGCCTAAAATGTCTCTTTGATAATAAAGGTCTGCTGACCCCTGGTTTAAAGGGTGGGAACACAATGAAGAGCACAAACAAAACACTGCTTTTTATACTTGGTCAAAAGCTGGGAAGCGCTGGTTAAATGTTTAATTAAGTAAATGTGCTTTAGTACAAGTAGAAGTATCTCGTTCAGTGTCATGTTCATACTTTATTAAGAACACACAGAGTACACGTCTTTGCCTCATACGCACACATATATATTTGTTTATGTACGCACATTTAAAACAGATATAACTGTATCTGCTGCTGTCACTAAATTATGATGACACACACCTTTATAAACAGCATCATGCAGCATGTCCTGTCGTCATGGCGACAGCCCCCTCTCATCCCCATTAGGTGTTCTCAGTGAGGGACCGGTACGTCGTCTCCTGTTTGGAGGCTTCTCATGTTGATTTGGTTTATTTTTGTGTCTTTAAATACGTTTCGTGAAGCCAGAGAAGTGGTCACGATGAACGTTTTCTGCTCTTACACTCAGTCACTGATGCTATAGATATATATTATTATATATAAAGAGTGTTTCTACGGTCTGTTTTACACATTAAAACCTACAGTACAGCTGCACTGGATTCAATACAGGCAGGCAGGAGAAGCACAGGTGGAGCTAATGACATTAACGAAGGCTCAGGTCCAACAAACAGCAGCAGGGACATGGAGCTGGCTCGTCGTTAGTGTTATTGATTACACCTGGTGCTCCTCCTGCGGCGGGGAAAAGGTCTGTTAGTTCCCGTCTTTCACATGATGCCTTCAGATGTTCACCGTGTTCACCAGAAGAGTCCATATGAACACCCCCCCCCCCATGTCGTATTCACGATCTTGTAAGTGGAAAGTTTCTGAGCTCACGAGTTGTGACGTGTTTGTTGGTTTGTCAGAGATGGCGGAGGCCGTGGGAGTTCATTTTTCGGTGCATAATAAGTTGTAATATATTGTAATATTAGTCGTATCTTCGTAATTTTATAATATATCTGAAGAAAATGTTGATATTCCCAACGGCCTCATTATGTCTTTGTAGTACCTCCTGTAAATATGCTGCTTTATGCAAAATGTATTTATATATTTATTTAACACAAAACAATGACAGATATCGTCCAGAAACCCTCACAGGTACTGCATTTAGCATAAAACAATATGCTCACATCATCACATGGCAAAAATGTATAATAAAAACATGAAAAAATACTATTAGAAATATGAAAAATATCTGTTTAAGAATAAATAAATAAATAAAAAAAAGTCTTACTCTGATTTTTTTTTGAGCAACAAGTCGACCTGTTCAGATCTAAAAAAAAACAAAAAACAGTCAGCTGAGCTTCAGCTCCAAGACTCCAATACCCACAATGCCTTGCAGGGGCGGTCAGGGAGCTGTAGTTTAATAATATATGCTAAAGTACATTGAGTACAGAAAGTATTGAACTGAGTTGAACAGAGAGAGAGAGAGAGACGGAGGAGAGGAATCAGCCTTGAGTTCCTGCTGCCATGACAACAAGACTAGCACTGCTGCCATGGCGACAGCACACACACACACACACACACACACACACACACATACATAAAGATGTATCTATGAAGTGTATTGTTGTTGAGGATCTTATTGAGAGGCAGAGAGAGACGAAGAGGTGAAGGCTGAATGAGTGAGAACATGAAAAGTGAAGAGTCTCCTCCTCTTCATCATGTTCCGCAGCATTTTATCCTCCTCTTCCTCCTCTTCCTCCTCCTCTTCCTCCTCCTCTCGCTCCTCTTCCTCCTATTATTTCTTAAATCTTTTTCTTCTTCTCTTTTCTCTCACAAACCACCACATGTATACTTATTAAACAAACTAACTAACATCGTGTTAATCAGCGATCTTTAGTGATCGTTAGTCGATGTATGTTTGAGCGTTTGGAGACGGAGCCAGGCTAGCAGTTTCCCCCTGTTTCCAGTCTTTATGCTAAGCTAGGCTAACCACGTCTAATGCTGTGTCTCAATGCACTCTCTTCCTTCCTTAGACTTGTTATTTTATAATGCATAAGTGACCAGTTCTCTCAGTTCTCAATCTTGGATACGTAGCAGAAGGGAAGGGACCACCAAAGTTGTGGCAGAGATGATATTATCATTATTAGTAATTATTATTTATATATTTATCTATTTATTTATTTATTCCTTAATTTATTCATCATTATTATTAATAACAGTAGTAGTAGAAGTATTTATTTTACTTTTTATTATTTTTGTATTTTTTATTTTTCTATTTATTTATTATTAAAAGTAGTATTATTTTTTTTTTTTTATAATTTGTTTATAAATATATCTGGAGGTCAGAGGTCAAGGGGCCTCTTTGAAAATGGCCTTGACAGTTTTTCTTCACAAAAATGTAGCCTAAGTTCAGAGCGTTATTTAACCTCCTTCATGACCAGCTAGTCTGACCTGGTTGGTGCCGATGGATTCATCAGGGTTATAGTTGATATATAGTATATATATAGTTGATGATACCAGTATCTTCACTCTAGCTTTAATACTTAAACGTTTAAGAAGTTAGTGGCGTATAATCAACATGTCCAAAACTGCTGCAACAGAAGTGACATTTCTAGTTGTATATTTGTGAGATGATGTTTTTCATGTCTAAAATGTAATAAATCCTGAGAATATAATGAATTGCCAGATCGTATAATACGACTGTCAGACTATTATTGAATTAATTTGATTGGATCGTGGCAGTCTGGAGCCGTCAGTTAATTAATTACCTGAAGTTGACGAGGTGAACGTGGCGGTTCGGTTCGTCTCTGACAGAGTTCATCTCTCCGTTAAATTATTAATTTATTCTGTCCATCAGCTGCTGATGATGATGATAATGTGAATCATTTATTCATCGTCTGATGGAGATCAATCATTTCTCTCTCATTTAGATTTATTGGCATGACAACTGAATGTAGTTGAAGTGTTTCCCCCGCAGATAACCTGTCCTCCGTTGTCTCCGTCAGATCCCGGAGTGCGTCTTCTACGGGATGTACGAGAAGATCCTGCTGTTCCGTCATGACCAGACGTCGGACAACGTGCTGCAGCTGCTGCGCTCGGCGTCCCAGATCCAGGAGGGCGACCTGGTGGAGGCCGTGCTGTCAGGTGAGAGAGGTGACATCACAGCTGGATGTCTGTATTTAAAGGTAAAGTGACAACTGATGTTTACTGTGTGTTAAAAAAAAAACAGGCAAAAAAACACAAATCCTTTCATATAAACGTCCTAAAACATGTAAAGAAACTCTCACGGGATGAATGAATCTAACGATATGAGACGTGTAGCGACTGCAGCCGAACGTCTCTAAGTATTAAAGGTGAATAAATATGAAGTGAAAGCAGCGTCAGACTGAAAGTGAAGCGGTGTTTGTGTTGTGTTTTGGTCGGAGCCGTAGGGAGTCGAGTACTTGACTCCGTGAAGGTGTCAAACGTCACCTCGCTGGATGAATGAGTGAGTGTGAAGACGTGTCTCACATCGCCGTCACCTCCCGGTGATGCTCTCTTTAACACTCACTCACTCTTTAAACCATCAGCACTGTTTTATATTTAATATTCTGTCTGATCCACTTTTCTTTCTACTTTAATAATATCCTGTTTATTTATTATTGTCAATAAATCCCACGAAAACCAAAAATGAATTGAAATCACAGCATCAGAAACCGACTGATCTTTTACTGAAATAAAAATAGTAGTACTAGTGTAGAAATCTGACTTCAGTACAAGTAGAACATCTTTTAGGTTGTAGCGGCTCAGTGTTAAAGCCAGAGGGAAGATCCTGGTATCATAGTAAACTATAAACCTGATGAATCCATCGGTACCAACCAGGTCAGACCAGCTGGTCATGAAGGGGTTAAATAACGCTCCGAAGATGGCTGTCATTTTGTTGAAGAGGAAGAGGGAAGGAGGAGGAAGATGAAGGGGAGAGGAGGAGAAGATGGAGAGGAGGAGAGAGGAGGGGGGTTTGGAAGAGGATAAGAGAAAGAGAAAGGAGGAGAGGAAGAGGAAAGGAGGAGGAGGAGAAGATGGAGAGGAGGAGGAAGTTATGAAGATGAGAGGAAGAGAAAGGAGGAGAGGAAGAGGAAAGAAGGAGGAAGATCAGGGGAGAAGGAGGAGATGGAAAGGGGGAGGAAGTTACAAAGACTGATGTCAGACTGGCTCGTCATGAAGGAGGTTAAATATCGCTCCAAACTTACGCTACATTTTTGACGAGGAAAATCTGTCATGTCCATTTTCAAAGGGGTCCCTTGACCTCTGACCTCCAGATCAGTGAATGTAAATGGGTTCTCTGGGTACCCACGAGTCTCCCCTTTACAGACATGCCCACTTTATGATCATCACATGCAGTTTGGGTCAAGTCATAGTCCAGTCAGCACACTGACACACTGACAGCTGTTGTTGCCTGTTGGGCTGCAGTTTGCCATGTTATGATTGGAGCATATTGTTTTATGTTAAATGCAGTACCTGTGAGGGTTTCTGGATCAATATCTGTCATTGATTTGTTGTTAATTGATTTACAATAATAAATATATACATACATTTACATAAAGCAGCACATTTGTCCACTCCCATGTTGATAAGAGGATTAAATACTGGACTGATCTCCTTTAAGGTTCATTTAGAACGGATAATAAATGTGTGATTAATCGCGATTAAATATTTTAATCGATTGACTACTTTAAACACTTCTAGCTTGTGAGTTTAACTCCTTATCTGATCTTAACTACTAATAATACATCATATACATCTGAATCTGTAAAGTAACTAAAGCTGTCAGTTAAATGTAGTGGAGTAAAAGGTACAATAATTCTCTCGGAGTAGAAGCAGGAAACTGCATGAAATGGAAATATTCAAAATTGTACTTAAGTACAGAACTTGAGTAAACGTACTTAGATTTTCACAAAGAAGATGTTTGCTTTGCTGTTTTAGTCACAATAAATATAAAAAACCCACAAGTACTGCAAAAATCAAGATTAATAAATATAAAATAGAAATATACAATAAGAAATGTTTCAAATATATTTGGAAAATATTGACTAAATAATGTGTAATTGTTCAAAGTAGGAGAATATGTGTAAAAATAGAAACCTAAGATCTGCAAAAAGAAGAGGATTCTGGGTAAAACGAGTCCCTCTCCTGATCAACAGCTGGAAGCATCCAGATGTGAATAACAATGATTCTAATAATAATATTAATGAATAACAACGATCTGATGTCTGTTGACTCGTCTGTCTGGCGGCCGTCCAGCTCAGGACTCAGGTGTTCACGCTACGCTGACGCTAACGGCCCCACAGCTGCTGCTTCCTGTCACCACCCAGCTGTGTGTGTGTGTGTGTGTGTGTGTGTGTGTGTGTGTGTGTGTGTTTGTGTGTGCGTGCGTGTGTATGTGTACGTTTGCATAAAGCTGTTTGTTTTAATGAATGTTTGTGTCTCTGTGTGAATGCAACTTCTTTCCAGCTGTATTTCTAGTGTGAGTTCCTCTATTTAAAGGATAATGCTGGTTTATTCCGCCCTCTTCTTTAGGGGGTCCAGGGGGTCTTTAGGGGGTCCAGGGGGTGTTTA
>CAKAOI010030773.1:8066-32105 GCA_916701655.1 Sebastiscus albofasciatus | reverse complement strand
TATATATATATATATATATATAGGAAGGTATAGTACCATCATTAGTATTATTATTGTTGTTGTATTAACCTATACTACACCTATATATTATTATTATTATATCTTCTCATATCATTTCCTACATCTTCTTGTATTATCATATTATACAGCTGTACTTCTATTATACTGTTACATTACACTACTGTATCATACGCTATATTAACATTACTATATTCAGTACTCTTGCACTATTTGCACTACCATTGGCACGCTGTCACTTCACTGCTGTAATACTGTTATCTTATTTTTATGTTGTTTTACTTTATTCTATTCGTTTTCATCTCATTTTAAGGTGTATTGGTGTTGGATGTGTTGTTTACGCTACTGGACGATCGATCTATCTATCAAGCTTTATAGATAATTAAACTATTAATAACCTTTAATTACCAATACATTAATGGTCATTAGTTACAACTTATAATCACATTTTAAAGCGTGCAACTTTGTGAGTAATAAAATGGAAAATGAATAAAAAAATGAATAAATCTCACTATTGTTTAATATCACAATATCTTTGTATATAACGGATCAAGTAAATCTGACAATTTCATATTTGTTACTAATACTATATCAGTCTGATCTCTTTCTGTTACATATTCCATAATGACATAATAAAGATGTTGGAAGGTAATTAGTTCATTAGTATGTGTGTCCATCACGGTGACTGCACCCGGACCAGTGAAAGTAGATTCTGGGCTCATCAATATTTCAGTGCGGTGTAATGAAATCCAGGTGACCCGGTGGCTGCGGAACACATAACGCATGGGGATGGCCACTGTGAACATGGACGCACCAGTAAATACCTTCTTTTATCAATTAATGTGTAAAGATGGGGATAAAAATAGGGGAATTAAGACTGTTTGATTTGATCATGTTTCTCCAGTTGTGTGAGGGAGCTGAAGCGGTGAGAGTGGGGGTGGTACTTACTGCAGTCCCAGGTAAAGCAAGGACACAAATGTAAAAATGTTGCCGTGCTGTCGCTGGAGGTTTGTATTTAAAGGTTTTTTTGTGTTTGGGTTAAAGACTGTGTGGTTATTGGTGAAGAAGGGCGTGGTGTGGACTACAAATCGGGCAAGGATGAGGTAAAGCATTTGAACTTCAATCAACATCCAGCAATTTGCTTTCTCTCATTGTTGTAACGTGTTTTCCAATCAGGAAGCAAAGTCCTTCAGCTTTGACCAAGTTGTGACTGATGACAACATACAGGTACAAAAGAGACCTCTGATTTACACCGACGTGACGGTTTCAGCACCACATTTCTGGGAAACTAAAGTGTGAATCTAAATGTGCAGAGTTTCCACGCTGAGCTCCTGCAGCCTCTCTCTGAGTCCACATCCGCCGGTTTTAATGGAGCGCTGCTGATATGTGGAGCCCCTACGGAGAAGATCGGCGCTCTGATCGATCACAGTATCATCAAACAGGTGGAGCCCAAAAAAAACAAACTGCACTTAATATCGGCTGATTTGATCACATCACTATTCACCCCCGACTCTGTCTCAGGTCTTGGCAGATCTGTTCAGTCGTTTGTTGTCTCAAGTGAAAGAGGAGTTGTTCATCTCTGTGTCGTTCCTTCAGGTTTGTCCTACTTACTTATACATTGTGATCTGTTGGCCCAACTTAAGTAAACTGTGGCACCAAAAAAGGCACGATATTGAGTAGATTAGACATAGAAGATGTGTGGCAACAAAGTGACAATCAGTATTATTGAATAGATTCAAGCAACAATGTGCTAAAATATTAGTAGATGTAATGTATTTTATTTAGTGAATCCAAATCATTTTTATCCAAATAATTAGTAAATATAAATCAGTTTCACCAAAAATAATTAATAAATATAAATCAATCTCACCCAGATAATTAATAAATATAAATTAATTTCACCAAGATAATTAATTAATTTAAATCAATTTCACCCAGATAATTAATAAACCTAAATTAATTTTACCCAGATAATTAATAAATCTGAATAAATTAATTTCACCCAGATATTAAGGAAATCTAAATCAATTTTACCCAGATAATTAATAAATCTAAATCAATTTCACCCAGATAATTAATAAATATAAATTAATTTCACCAAGATAATTAATAAATATAAATCAATTTCACCAAGATAATTAATAAATATAAATCAATTTCATCCAGATATTCTGGAAATATAAATATTTTTTCCTTGAGAGATTAATTTGGATTTACTAGTTATTTTTATTTAAATTTAATTAATTTATTCAGTACTTTTTAATCAAATTTGTATGAGTAAAATCTATTCAATTATATTACGTGTCACTTTGTTGCCTTAATTGTTTTTTTTAAGTAACCATTGGTCACATTTTTTAGGGTGTATTTAATAGCATCGATATGGTGCAGGGTCACTTCTGATGTTTTGTCAATGTCAGTTTTATCCAGATGGCGGTGCCGTGGATCTCCTGAGCCCCGACAGACGGACTCTAAAACTTGTGGCACACCCCGACCTTGGAAGGTGACTCCAGCTGATGACCACTGATACATATATACTCACTTGTACATTTAACTGTGTGAAGTGTAAACCAAAGGACAAGTCTTTGTTTGTTTTCTCAGTCTTGTAGGAGGCTTAAGTGAGGTGTGTGTGTGTTCAGCAGAAGAAGCCTACACTCTGTACGAAACCTGCAAGGAGACACTGAAGGTCAATGCAGGCTCCATTTCCAGCAGGTAAATCAAATAATGTAATCCATTAACTGAATGGCTTTGAATGGATTAATTACAGCGGTTGTTCATAATGGAGTCAAGTGTCTTAGCTGCATGATGGAGTGGATTGCCACGGAGCAGATTTATCTCTGTATTTCCTTATTATATCCTACATGCTGTCGTTCAAGTCGCCCCATGAATGAATGAACTTGTTATCGTCTCTACATGTTTCCTTCAGATGTAGTTCCCTGTTCTCGGTGGCTGTTGAGTGGAAGCTTCATCCAGAGGAGGTGGAGTCGGAGGTCTGCCGCAGCAGACTGCAGCTGTTCAGACTGGCAGGAGGAGCCAGCAGGACTGACCTCAGAGGGTCAGTCATATACTCATATACATACATGGGCCTAGGTCAGGGGTCAGCGACCTTTACTCTCAAAAGAGACATTTCAGGCAAAGAAATAAATAAAGATCTGTCTGGAGCCGCAAAACATGTGATCACTGTGATGAAGGTAACACAGTTTATAGTCTAAGTATATAGTATATAAGTCTAATGCAGTGAGGGCCAAAGAGACAATATACTACGGAGTATTAGAGACACATTGAGGAAAAAAACACCTGAGATTTACAGAATAAAGTCAGAATATTACGAGAAAAAAGTCAAAATTTTACGAAGGATAGAGTCAGAGTTTTACGAGAATAAAGTCGTAGAATTACGAGAATAAAATCATAACTTTACAAGAAAAATCTTGTTATATTAGAAAAATAAAGTCATAACTATAAACAAAAGAAATAATGATAATAAGGTGGAAAAACCTTTTTCCTCACTGTTTGTGTAGTTGTGGCATTTTTAAAGTTGCAGTTTAAAAAAGTAAAGTTATTTCTTGTATGCTATTGGCCAAAATAACAAGACTACAGTACTAAAAAGATTAGTATATAGTAAACACGGTATAGTTTGTGGCATTAGAAAAAGGTAATAGTTAAATACTTGTGCTTGGGTTTATTAGAACACTAATCTGACATTAGAGAGGATTTAGTTACAGCATGTTTGCATGGACACAGTTATACCAATAACTTTAAGTAACATTAGCTCAGCTTTACAGCACGTCATGCAGAATCAGATATAGTCACGCCACCAGGGAGCACAACGATGTGCATTAAGATTATTTCTCATGGGAGTCGGGAGTCTTATCTTAACCTCCAGACAACCCAGAGCCTCCTCACACGAAGCACGCCAAGTGTGAAGGACTCTGAGGCCTCTCTAACTACCAAACCATGACAACGCACAAATCCTACATTCCTTCATGCCTAATACACATTTCTAAATACTTTTCCAGAGTCAGCCCGCTGCTCAAGGTTGTGGATCAACCCCAATGTGAAGCCACGACGAGTGACAAGATCCTCCCTTTCCTCCTGAACGAGGCCTTAACGGGGAACAGCAGGACGGTCCTCATCTACTGTATCCACCCTCAAGGTAAGTGGTCCTCTGCAGGGCCCAGCCACACCACCAACTTACCCATAATCCTTTGAGCATATAAGATGACTGTCTTTATCCATCAGGTCTTCTAGATGACGAGACCCCCTCCGCTCTAGCGTTGGCCCAGAAAGCCAGAAGTTTGGTAACCAAGGCTGCTGTTGATCGCTGGTGTCCAAGGGCAACCGAGCAAAAGATCAGAGACCACATCGTGGATCGAAGAGCCGCGATGATGTCACAGGGGGACAGCGAAGTTCACAACACCGTCGGGCTAGCAGAGCTGACCCAAAACCTGCAGGTAGTTCATTAAATAAACCTAGAACCAAACAGTGCATCCTCTGTAGGGACTAATAGATCTGTGATCTCCATCTCCAACAGATTGTGAAAAATCAGTCGTGGGAGAAGAGGAGGGAAGAGTCAAAGAAGATTAAAGGCAAAACACAGGTTCCTAAATTGTTCCACGCAAGTTTAATACAATGACGGATTATGTGTGCTGCTTCAGACATAATGAAATGAAGCACCATGTTTTACGCTGATTGGACAGAGAGGTCGGACCCAACATAGCGGTGATCGCAGAGAGGGCGCAGACACAATGAAATATTTACAGTCCCAACTGAAACAGGAAATGGAAGAACACATCAGAGGTAATTTGCTGTGGTATGAACTATGTTTATATAAATATATATAGGGGACATCAGTGATATTGTGTGTTTCTCATATCCACAGAGGGAAAAGGGAGCGTAGAGAAAGTGCAGGAGAGAGTAGCGAGGATCCAGCAGCTGAGAGAATCTCTCCGAGAGGAGACGCTGAAGAACGGGGCTGCTGCAGAGAAATCTGACCTCTGCCAACAAGTAATGCACTCCATCTAATAAACATGATATTGTATTGCTGTACATCTGATTGTATAACGTGTTTACAAGGCTTTGTGAACAACCCCATTTAAAATATTAACAAGATTTATATGTGCGAGAGAGAGGGCATCCCACACGCACTCATTTATTTTGCCAATTTGAAGTCTCAGTTGGAATACAGCACGGCTCAGGAACGGAGGAGGCAACTTAAGGAGGACCACGGGAGATTAATTCAGGAGGAGGTGGAGAAGATGGAGAGAGACTTGGCACAGGAACAGCTACCGGTGAGATAATGAGATACGCTGTTGTTTAACATTATTCAGTTTGTGATCTATCTCAGCTGAGGATGCTGAGTCAGTTTGAATTAATGCCGGGCTGGATGTATGGTGCAGGGGCAGTGGGAAACTACTGCATTTGCAACTTAATTCTGTTATTCCCCTTGCATATTTTATGGTTTCATCCATTCCTCCGCTAGACAGAAGGCCCCCAGAGAGAGCTGCTGGTGCTGACCAGAGAGAGGCGGGTCCTGGTGCTGCAGATGGAGGCCCTGCGCGCTGAGGCCCAGCAGGCTGAGAGAGACCTGCGGGATCAATATCACAAACACCAAACAGAGCTGCATTGTCTCCGAGAGGAGAGCCTGCAGGTTCGTTGTGTCAGTGAGAGAGCACTGATTCAAATAATGTCACATTCTCATTCTATTAGTGTGTACTAGTCTCTTTTACCAATAGATGAATAAATGATTCAGTGTATATGCAAACGTTGATTCTATACAAACTTGCCAGTAAACTTTTTATGGGAATGTTTCACTTTTTGTTTGACCCAAATCCTCATCATAACCCAAAACTGAATCCATTAAATGTGTATCTGACAACACATTACACAAACATTTAATTGGGCGTCCAGATGGTTCTCACTATATCTCTTTATTATTTCAGATTTATATGAAAAAAATATATACATACATTTATAATGTTGGATACAATGGATGATGGGTATTAACTATGATGATTGATGTAATGCAGCACTGACTCGTCACCCCCGGGGGCTGCTATCGGCTGATTCAGTGCATGAAGGAGGGCATCTTAGGTCATAACTGTAGTCCACATTTCACTGCAGTCTGTGTTTAAGGAACACACTTCAACTCTGACAAAAAATCTTTAAAGCAAAGTCTTTCTCAAAAATGAAATCTAAAACTGGAACAGCAATGAATGCAATAAAAAAATAATAACACCTCATATCAGAGATACAGATTCTACATGAGGAAAAAGTGAATACAAATATTTAAATAGGAGTCTGTTTTATTGCTCTCCAGGTGTTCCGAGTGTTTCGTCAGGTCAGCGAGGAGCAGCGGAGGATGTCGGAGGGCAGATACAGGAGTGTGCTGCTGGAAGCTGTGCAGGATGCCGTCTACCTGTCTGCACAGAACCAGGAGCTGCAGACTGACAACAAACAACTCCGTAAAGGTCTGCTTACTGTATGTTCCTTAACCTCTACCAGACTGGCTGTTATTATATATTATAGATAGGACTTCCCCCTGAACTCTGGAGTAAAATGTGGCAGAAATACCAAGATATGATTCTTCCTCCCACCAACATTTAAAAATAAATCCTATTTTTCTTTTCCAGCATTGGGAGAGTTAAAGGATACTCTAGCTGTGCGAGGTGATCCTACGGCTGAACGGTTATCCCAACAACCATGAATATGACTAGAAGATGTTTATGAATGAGTGTGCTTAATGTAAGTCATGAGAAATAGAACTAGTTTTGACAATTTATTTGTATTCATTAAAACACTTTATAACACTGATATTGTCTTTGACGTTGTTCTTGGCAGAGAATGAAATACAAAACAAAACGGTAATAGCAGCACTCTTCAGAAATGTTGAGCTGAAGATAGAATAATCCTGACTTGCATTATTATTTGACTTTCATCAGTGTGACAGAATTATAAATTATATTCTAAAATATGATGTCAAATTAGCCTCCAGCTGACATAAATGTCCAAACATAATACGGTAACAAATCAAAAGTCTGGATTTCTGAAGGCAAACAGATATATAAGGCAGAAAACAAATCACATCTGAAAGACGAGGAAACAGAAGTCCAGGTAGACTGGAACGAGTTCAATGTGGTTGAGTTATTTACTATCTGTAGTAAAGGTAAGCTGCCAGTCCAATCAACGAGACGGGTAGGAGGAAAGAAGGTGTGAGCTGCAGCCCTAAGATGGCCCAAGACAACAGAGCGTTCACCAGCATGGAGCAGGAAATGACAAACAGTCTGGTGATCCCGCTGCCGTGCTTGAGCACCACAGACATCAGGAGGCCGTTAGCTGCCTGTCCTGCTATGATGGCCCAGACCACCCCCGAGTATCCCTCCAGAAAGCTCTTTTCACCTGTAACGAAGGAGAAGGAGGAGAGCCCGTTGATGGCCACGCCGAACACATAGAGGTAGAGATTCTGCAAGCTGAGGGGCAGCTTCTGGCTCTTCAGCACCCTCTCTGTGTAAACTGCTGCCAGCCCTGAAACAAAGCAGTACACCAGCACAAGGAAAAGCCCCCAAGCTGTGATGTGAAGCCTGGGAGCTCCCTCAGCTTCGGACCTCTCAGGGTCCCCTAGATCCAGGCTGCTGTAGCTGTGGCACACCCCCGCACCCATGAGGAGCCCCAGAGCGAACCACTGAGAAGGCCGGAGTCTCTTGCCCAGGCAGAAGGAGTACAGCAGGGCCGTGGAGGCAATTTTCAGGTTCGAGAGGACTTGGTATGAGCTCGGGTCCATGTAGGCCTGCATGAGAAGTACCAGGTTGTTGTTGAGGGCATAGAGTACAGCGGGGACAGCGTAGGGGGTCACACGGGCTAGAGGTGGAGGAGCACGTAAGGCGGATGTGCCCCCAGTTAGAACAAGAGTCACTAGAGAAATCAGGAGTTTGGATAACTCAGTCATGACAACACATGATGAGGGGTTGAAAGGGACGTGACCGTCTACCTTGGTGAGAGCGATGAGTGGCGCATGAGAGCCGTAGATGAGGACCATCAGCCCAAAAAGGACTCCCCACAGAATCCTTTTCACCCACTGTCTCCTAATCCTCGCCGGGGAGCTGGGCCCCACATTCTGGATCACAATCATCCTCAATGACGCAAAATCAACACTTAATTTCTAACAAATCTGAATACTAATTATAGTGCAAAACAACCCTCGCTGTTTGGCTATTTCAAAAACAAATAGCTATACATCTCAACCATTTAAATATCTATTATAAAATACTTAGATACACTATTCTCTGTGTAACTATGTATTCTGAAAGGAATAATAAGAGTGTAGGAGACATTTGCAGGAATTACTGCCTGTTTCACAAATGACCAAATCATAATCTAACATGCTTAGATGACTGCTCCAGGCAGCGGACAACTTATGAAATCTAATGGACCAAACATTAAAACCTTGTAGGCACAAAGTCTCACAGTTTGTGTTAACATCACACAGAAAAAAAGAGGAAATGAACCCGGAAAAAAATGCAAATAAAAAGGCAGTCATTTACTTTTGAGCCCTGAATGAAAGTCCAGTTATATCATCATATCCTCAGAACATCAGAGACCTTGAAGGCTGGTCCGTCACGAGCCGCTGACAACACAGCAGCTGCAACACTATTTCTTTCTCTCTCTTGTGCCCGTTGTGTCACTGACGAAGAGCAAACCAAATTATTTTGGTCCTTTTTTCAAGCCGTTCATGTAGTCTTTCACGGTCCTTTCAATGTTGGGCACCTGATAGTTCTGTGCTGCGTATATGCCGGTGATTGTTCCCAGCAGCACTCCCAAGAAGGCAGAGGAGCGTAGCTTGGCCACCACATAGCCGGCCAGAAAGCCCTTCAGAAATGGAGATCCCAACACTGAGCCTCCCTGCAAGAGCAAGGAAATAATAGCATACATTTTCAGTACAGAAAAAAGACATACAGATGGGTAAATAAAAATTAATATATATTTATATATACATAGTTATCAAGATAAAAACATAATATGTTCAACAATATAACAACACAAGATAATCATAAGAGGATATTTGAGGAAGTCCTGAGACAAAACTAAACAAATAAACTCCATCATCTTCAGTGCGGAGAAATGCACTTTAAAGGTCCCATATCGTGCTCATTTTCAGGAAATGCGTTAAAACGGAGCATTTCAGACAGAAGGTAAATACAGTTATATTCAGGCAGACAGTATGAGAAAAATAAAGTTTTTTTTTAACATTACAGCATGTAAACATGTTCTAGTAGAAACACAAAATACAAGTATGAACCTGAAAATGAGCACGATATGGGACCTTTAATAACACCTTACCTGAGGAACTCCTACAGAAACCTCGTTCTCTACTCGCCTCTGGATTTCCTCCAACTGACTCTTGAGCTGCGTCAGATCTTTCAGCTGTTTCAGAGGATCCTGAAATAAAAGTATCACATTTAGTTAAAGGAAACAGAACACCAAATACAACGTTAATGCAACTGAAGCTCCTGTATAACACAGACGAAAGTTACAGTTACTGACAGAATCTACCATGAAGAGCTTTCATAACAAAACACTCTCTAGTTATCTAATAACAGCGTCATCACTGAACCCGCTCGGGGATCGATTCACTTATTTAGAAGCGGTTTTCTACGTCCCTTGTCTAGCAGGTGCTGTCACCTGAAGAAACACCTGAGATAAACACATTTAAAGGCAGACAGATCAGTAACTCTCTCACCTTGTCATTCGCCATCTTTGCTCAGGGAGGATGATCGGTGTTCGGCTCATAAGCCTGGGACGCATATCTTTGCTTTAGCTCGATTGGTTTGGTCTGGGTTCTAGTGTTTGTTACTAGCTGTTTTAGGAGATAAAATAAGATAATATAACTGTATTCATCTCGAGGTAAATTGCTAGTTAGTCGTTTTGGATGAAAACATCTGCTAGATAAATAAATTTAACACCATTATTTCAAAATGAAAGTATTACATTATTATATGCATAACAGCAGACAACATTACAAACATTTACATTCAGAAGAAGCATAGCGAAAACATAAACAAAGAGATGTGCCAAACATAAAAGGACAATAGAAATTAAACAAAACCAAAATAAAATAAAAATAAAATAATAATAAAAAAAAATAATAATAATAATAACAGACCAAGCGAGAGTATGACAATAATTTCACTTAAAAACTTTAAAGATATTGCATACATTGTTTTCATTGCTTTTTGGTCTTGTGAGGAAGAAACTGTTGACAGATATAGATCCATTTCTTTCATAAATACAAAGAAATTAGGCTTTTTAGGGGGTAAATTTACACTTGTGAATGTGGAACTTCACGAGAATTAAAATTAAATTAATAAGAAAAAATGCATTACCGTCTTTGTCATTACTGTCTTTGGGGGGAAATATAAATAACGCCTATGGCTATTTATGAAAGAAATGGAATTATCAATCTTCTAATTAAATACTTAAGGGCAACAGGAATAATGGAGAGAATTTAATTATTATTATTATTATTATTGTTATTATTGATGTCATTATTAATAATTATTTTTTTTATTTTATTGTTATTTTTTATTTTTATTTAATCTAATTTTATTTATTTATTTTATTATTATTATTATTATTATTATTATTTTATTTATTTATTTATTTATTTTTTTCCTGCCAATCTACTGCTCCACACTCCAGTCCAGTGAAGAAGAAAGAAGGGAATTGCTATCAGGAGTAGATGATGGAAATATACAATCTGCTAGGAAAGACATCTAAGAAAGTACACAATCTTTTAATTAATTACTTAAGGGCATCAGGAATAATGGAGAGAATTTAATTATTATTATCATTATTATTATTGTTGTTATTATTAATAATAATTATTAATTTATATTTATTTTTATTTATTTTTTATTATTATTTTTTTATTTTTTTATTTATTTTATTCCTGCCAATCTCCTGCTCCCCTCCAGTCCAACAAGTGGAGGTAACTCACCTCTAAACTGGTTTACCAACCGCCAATAAACACCAAAGAAGAAGAAGCTATGGACGCACGCGTTGCTTTCACGTGTCAAAAACGTCCTCTCTGATTGGTCCGTTCTTGTTTATTTCGTTATCTGATTGGCTGAGCACCATAGCAACAAACCGCCATGTTGTTTTTATTTTTACAAGTCAACGAGAATCTGAAGCTTCTTTACAGACATTAATACACCGCTAATCACTGGTTTTTAATATGAAATATGGACGGATTTCAACATTAATTATCGTCGACACATCGCTTGACTCTGTCGGCGACTCTTAAAGGTCGTTCAGAGCCGGTTTGATGAGCCTCGGGTCGCTGTAGGTAAGGCTTCAATAAGAAGGCATTTCATTGGATAACTGAGAGGCTGCACAGGCAGTATAAACACACAGCATTAAACCTGCTGCTGGAGCAGCAGAGGAGCAGTGCTGTTAACATGTTACAGCTCTATTAGACTACCCATTTGAGCCCAATGCATGACAAGCTTTCATTATTTAGACTAAGACACTATAGTGCTATATTCTCTCTGCATGAAGTTCCAGCCTTTAGTCACCCTATCCTACTTTCTTTTTCATGTTAGAGCTTTATTAGCCTCCATAAGAGCCCAATGCATGACAAGTCTCCATTATTTTGACACTATTAAGACACTGTAGTGCTATATTCTCTCTGCATGTACACTCTCTATCCTATTTCATGTGGCTTTTACTAGATAATAGATAAAGTATCTCTGTTTGCCTCTCATCAGATGATGCATCGCAACCCACTGAGCTATAATAAACTTCAGAAATCCAGAGTTGTCATTAAAGTACAGAGGAGTGACACTGCACAAATGTGCTGTTAAAGCAGGAGAGGACCAGTGCTTTTAACATGTTAGAGCTCTATTAGCCTCCCTATTTGACCCCAATGCATGACAAGTCTCCATTATTTAGACTAAGACACTTTAGTGCTATATTCTCTCTGCATGTAGTTACTCTATCCTACTTTCTGTGGCTTTTATTAGACAAACTGTTTGCCTCTCATCAGCTGATGCATAGCTACCCACTGGGCTATAATAAACTTCAGAAATCCAGTGCTGTCATTAAAGTACAGAGGAATGACACTGCACAAATGTGTGTGTTGAAACATCTACAAATTAAGGTGTTGAAAGCATAGTATTATGCAACAAAAATACATATTTAATTAACCTAACTTTAGTAAAAAAACTAATGCAATGAAGTGTCCCTGCAATAAACAGGGACTATACTCAGTGGCTATGCAGAGAGTATAAACACACACCATTAAACCTGCTGTTAAAGCAGGGAAGCACCAGTGCTTTTAACATGTTAGAGCTCTATTAGCCTCCTTATTTGACCCCAATGCATGACAAGCTTTCATTATTTAGACTAAGACACTATAGTGCTATATTCTCTCTGCATGAAGTCACTCTATCCTACTTTCTGTGGCTTTTATTAGATAAACTGTTTGTCTCTCATCAGCTGATGCATAGCTACCCACTGAGCTATAATAAACTTCAGAAATCCAGTGCTGTCATTAAACTACATGCACAGTCATGTGTGTGTTGAAGCATCTACAAATTAAGGTGTTGGAAGCATAGTATTATGCAACAAAAATATATATTTAATAAACCTAACTTCAGTTAAAGGGACTTTGTAAGAATCAGAAATGATGTGGTCTTTAGGTCAACGAAAATCAGCGTCGGGTTCGTGCTTATGCTCGCTCTACATAGACATGAATGAGCATCGCTTAAAACAGTGAGGCGACACACGTCAGCTAAAAGCACAATATCACTCTACATTTCAGCTGCTTGGCAGTAATGTTAGCTGACCAGACCAAGGTCTCTCCATGAATCACTGCTGATCCTAGTGTTGGCTTTTCCTGCTTCAGCCTCCCAACCGCGGCCGGAGGGAACAGGGGAGACACCGGAGTTTTGGTCGGAGATGATAACGTTTCTCTCTGCGGAGCCCCGTCACTTCACAAGACACGGGAAACCTCTGTTGGTCTGGAGGAGCTGCAGCAGTTATTTCTGACCAAACGTCCACTGAACATTCACGAGATATTCTCAGAGCTAAACTAACTCTTCTGCAGTGTGGAGTGAGCAGCATGCACATGAGAGGTGGAGCGAGCTGAGTGAAGGCAGGCAGAGGAGCAGAGTACAGCAGAGACTCCGGCCCTGGAGACCAAAGCTACGGTCTCCCCCGCGTCCTCCGACCGCGGCCAACACTGTTTAACAGACGGGCTTCACTAGATACAACTTTGTGGTTTTGGTGCTTCCGTGTAGTTTGTGTGGGAGTCTGAGTCTGAACAGCGTAGCCACACGTGAGCGCGCATGGGACACCGACCCATGATGATTTATACGTGTAAGAATTTACAAACAGTCCCTTTAAAACGAATGCAATGAAACGTCCCTGCAATAAACTCTATCTTTAATGAAGGTTCAAAAATGAAAAACCAACTAATCTCACACTATTTTTCAAGTTTTAGATCTTTGGAGATCATGGAGAAGGTGGAGGTGTTTGAGGTTGTGAAAGTGACCGAGGAGGTGGAGAGCTACTACAGCCAGATGGAGGGGACGACCCCCAAAAAGAGGAAGAGCAAAGCTCAAGAAGACAGTGTTGAGAAACCCAAGAAGCCCAGGTAATGTACACACAGCTGTTACAATATCACGACACTAATTATGACCCTGTCTTAAAGGTCTCATATCGTGCTCATTTTCAGGTTCATACTTGTATTTTGTGTTTCTACTAGAACATGTTTACATGCTGTAATGTTCAAAAAACACATTATTTTCCTCGTACTGTCTGTCTGAATATACCTGTATTCACCCTCTGTCTGAAACGCTCCGTTTTAGTGCATTTCAACAGAATTGCAACGGAATTGCGTTGCTAGGCAACAGTTTGGGTCCATGTTTACTTCCTGTCAGCTGATGTTACTCACATCCACTGCAACAGGAAATAAACTGGGACACATTTAGAATGTTTACATTTAAAACCGTGTAATGGTCTAAATATTGTATATTTGTGACATCACAAATGGACAGAAATCCTGACGGCTTGTTTCAAACGCACAATTTCTGAATGCGGGCTGTGTGTATTTCTCCGTATATTCAGTGTTTTGATGGTTTAACAGTATTTATAAAGCACTTAAACCTGCTTTATAATATGAAAGACCTGAAACTCTCACTTTTTTACAACATGGGACCTTTAAACAGGGATCGGGGTCTCTTAAAAATCTAAAATTTCTCCCCCATTGTCATGTACTGATTGTCTTAGGTCTGCCTACCTGCTGTACTACTTTGATGTCCATCAGATTATGCAACAGGAAATCCCCAATCTACCACAGTCCGAGATCAACAAGAGAATCAGTGAGAGCTGGAGAAGGCTCAGCGTGGCTGAGAAAGGCTACTATCTGGAGAAGGCCAAGTCTGAGAAGGAGGGCATAGACACAGTAAGCCAAACCAGGGCATACATTATCAGCATCCATGGAGCCTTTAATTTCACCAATAAAACGTCCTTATGTAAATAACATCAGAATAAACTAGTCTGTTCTGAAGGGAATATAAGTGCGTATACAGATATCCTTCCATGGTCAGAATATGTGGACTGCTTTTTTAGCTTCCTGGAGAATCTGACCGTCTCACGGTTGATGCCAAGAAAGACTCAGCTGACACAACTAACAACTGTAGTCATTGATCACCTTAATCAGGAGTCTGCAACCTGCAGCTCCAGAGCCACATGTGGCTCTTCAGCTCCTCTCCAGAGGCTCCCTGTGGATTTTTAAAAATGGAAATGAATAACTGTTTTTTGTTTACATTTTCATTTTAATTTATCATTGTTGTAGGTCTATGGTACGACGGTACGACGGAGTATTAGTGCCACATTGAGGGAAAAAAATTAATGAGATTTCAAGAAGAAAATCATAATATTACGAGAATAAAGTCGTAATATTATAAAGTAGTAATTTTACGTGTTATTTTCTTTTTTTCTCGTGAAGTTATGACTTCATTTTTGTAATATTACAACTTTTATTCTCGGAAAGTTATGACTTTATTTTTTCCTCATTATGGTCCTAATACTCCGTAGTACATTGTCTCTTTGGCCCTCACTGCATTAGACTTATATTCTATATACTTAGACTATAAACTGTGTTACCTTCATCACAATGATCAAATGTTTTGCGGTTCCAGACAGATTTTTTTTTTTTTCTTTGCCTAAAATGCCTCTTGATAGTAAAGGTTGCTGACCCCTGGACTAAATGATCAAAGATTGCAAAATGAGTTGCAGAAATGATAAACTGAACCTACTATGATAAACAAGTCAGAAGTTCCATGAATGTTCCTGTTTAATAAGCTCTGCTACCTGCAGGGATAATAATGTACATTCTGCGTCGGTACAGCCTGCAGCAGTAAATTAATGATGACAACCTCAGCCAATCTTTTTAAAAGCTTTGCCCACGATGGAGTGCTTGATATGGGATTGGCTGTTAAGTATATCAGAGTCCTTCTTTATCATTACGCACTGCAGAGCACTCATGTAGTCGACTGGCTTGATTTCATTTGTTATTAATACATTTGGCTCATGGAACGACAGATAAAGTCCGAACGGAGTGACCCGTTAGTATCAAGTACCACAGCAGGGATGAAGCACTTTTTTCCTGCTTTGTATCGACAGTGGCCTAATTCACTGGTGTTAAAGTCATGGACATGTGGATGGCCATGAACAATGTTCTCGATTGTGCTTTTCCCGCAGTCGTCTCCCAGCCCCTCCAAAGACCTGCCAGGCTTCCGCAAAATCCTCCCCAGAGCCAGTTACTTTCTCGTGTCTAAAGGCTGCTCCTCAAATCAGCAGCTGGGAGGCTCTCAGCCAGAGGTGAGCGTGGAGTCTCTGGACTCTCCGGCGGAGGGAGGCCTGCCTTCCGTCTCTCTCACCCAAGTGTCCCAGTTCACAACTCTCGGGTTGGACAGCGAGGTGGAGCTTTCTGAGGAGCCCATTGTTGTCGACGACATAGCAGAGGAAACGGAAGTGACGTCTAATCCCGCGGCTCCCAGAGGAATCCCTCTCTCCTCCTCTGCCTCCACAGACGCCCGCGTCTCACAGGGCTCTGCTGGCCTCACAGCAAATGGGGTCACGCTGAGAGGAAATGAGGCGAGACTTGCCGGTAGTGGTTATTACGGTGGGGCGATGGTGCAGCAGATACAGGGGGAAACAACACAGGTGGTTGCCATCGTGCCCACCCAGGTGAGACTTAAATGTCCCTCTACCACTTAGCAGAATGAGCTTCATTTATTCATGAATTGTTGACCATTTTAATCACGAAAAGAAGTGTTTTAACTAATGCAGTGAAGCGATTTGTCCATCACTTCAGAACCTGCTAGAGCCCAAGTCTTTGCCAGGTGTCAGCTCTGTGGGTCCACTGATGATGGTCTCTGTAGGAGCCAGCACAGAACTAAGTGCCAAACCTTCCTATAAAATGGTAAGCACCCGTATTATTCATCCACCTTATAAATGTCAATATTGAGATTGGCAAGCATAGCACACAGAGGATGTTATTATTTAGATTCAAGATGACGGGGGGGGATTATAGGAGTCATGAACCTCCATGTTTTGCTCTTTTTCTGCAGTCTGTGAAGACGTACACCCGGAGAGGTCGAGGGAGGTGTCTAGATCCTGGATGTTCGTTTGTGTATGTGACCCGCCACAAGCCGCCGAAGTGTCCTGAATGTGGGAGCCACTTGGGTGGAAAGTGGATACCTGCTGTAAGTGTCGAGCAATATCTGCACAAACAGTTTGGATGTTCAATCGTATATATATGAACATCCAATTTGAACTGTTTAACCATGGCTGCATTTATATAACAGGCAAAGAAGACACAAGAGAAAGAAGCTGCGTCCAAGCAGCTGTCACAGAAAGCTGAAACCGAGACTGATGAAAGCTGCCGACCCACAGCTCCCCCGGATCAGGAGGGGAATGCTGATGTCGGTAAAACAAACGCCACCGGGAGCAAAAAAGAAGGCCACGTTCAACGGCGCTCCAGAAAGCAGCGTGCAGTTCCAGCTGGAACGCCACCAGAGGGCAGCAGCACCAAGCAGCAGGAACACACAGAGTGAGCACCGTGACGTTTTAATGCCAGCTTGTTTTAAGTATGTTCTGTTTGCTACATGGACCGTGATCGCATGTTGACCATGTGGACTGTGACACGTGTGTGAAAACTGTGCTATACACCATTTGCAGATTGGTGCTTAAGTGCAGTAGGTTTACATCAGGTTTACACAGTGAACAGTGATGTTGCACATGAGAATGGAAAAAAGTATAATAGTGTATGTCACTTGATGTATTTTCCCTGTGTCACTGAGTAGACTGATGAAAGACGACGACCTTCAGGGCGCGACAGTCCAAGGTCAAGACAGAAGTAATGCCGCTGTTCAGAAGAGGCCTGTGAGGCCCATCCTTCCTGCCTACTATAACACAAGTGAGATAAAACATATATAAAACATATATATCTCTACTATATATCCTACTGTCAGTGTTACTACTATACGGGTTTACATTCTGGCTTGTGTTTGTGTTTCTAGGCCGGGCTTTGTTCCAGATCATAACTGTTCCACCTGACAAAGGAAAGTTTCAGACGGCAAACAACAACAACAACAACAAATCATCCAGCGGTACTCTGCAGCATTTGATTATACTTATTATTATATTGATTAAATGTTTAAATTAAATCTCTCAGTTTGGATGTTGTATGATCAGTCAGTGCTTCTTATTATAGCTTTATTATACAGAGAGGAAGTGATATGTAATATATACAAGTGACTGCACTTTCTGAGGTCTCTGCTCTCCTCTCATGTGGTCGTTGTCTAACCACAGTGCCTCCAGAGAGTCTCTCAGGTCTCAAACCCAGCACTTTGAAGCAGCTCGGCCAGACGGTCCCGACAACCGCAGCCAAGCAGGTTAACACACACACACACACACAGACACACACGCAAACACCTAGAGCAGGGGCCTGCAACCTGCGGCTCCAGAGCCACATGCGGCTCTTTAGCTCCTCTCTTAGCTCCTTGATAGTAAAGGTTGCTGACCCCTGACCTAGAGAAACATACAAATACAACAAAGATGCAGATTTGGTCCAATATCATCTCTTTCTGCATGTCTTTCCGTAGGATTCTTCTGTCCCAGCAGATGGAAACCAGCCGGTGTGTTCTCTGGCTGATAAGAGAGTGAATATCGTGTCATTCGTGCCTTTCAAACAACACACCGTTTCCAGCTTTGTCGTCAGTATTCTACTATCCTCTGTGCAATTTACATTTATTTATTTAAATTACACAAAATGTTCCTTTCTAATGTAAATTTGTTTCTGAATATCCGGTTATTTTCTTTATTTGTGGGTCATTTTTTTTAATCATTTCTTTAGGATTTGGGGCTGTCTACAGCACGAGGAAGGGGTCGGTGTAAGAACCCGTCCTGTGACTACATGTACAAGAACAGACACAAACCGGCAGTGTGCCCTAAATGTGGCTGTGAGCTGACCCAGAAGAACGCCAAGGGAGCAAAGGTGAAGACTCTTAGGAGTAGTTTCCAGCTGTATCTCGTAGCCCTCGGATCCCTGAGCAGTTGCTTCTTAGCATCCATAGATCTCAACTCAAGACTGATGACAGCAGGCCTTTCATGTCGAGTTACATTTTTCTCTCCAAGGCTTTCAGGTGTCATCATCTAGATCTGTCCAAAACTCTCTTTTTATATCATTTAATGTGGATTTCTTTTTTTCCTTTTTCAGTCTGGAACTCTGCTCGATCCGCACCAGGCCCTGAGTCCAGCTCAGAAGGACGTCCAGCGCCAAAATACCCTGCAGCTGCTGCACCGTTCCCTGCAGATTCCAGAGAGCGAGACTGAGCTTCAGGAAACGTTGACCCTCATCCAGGAGCTCAACAGCCTCCAGATCATCTTGGTCCAGCCGTGTGGCCAGGAGCACAAGGGCAGCGTAGAGACGGAGACGCTGGTAGAGTCTGGGTGGCCTCAGTTCTATGAATCAGCGGCTACTCACTGTGGCCTGTGTAACTTCCCTCTCTTCAAAGGAGATCAGAGGTGAGGAGATGGGTGTCTCTGTTTTAACGATACTGCTTCTGGTTTTAGTACGGCGTGTTGTGTTGATGTCCTGTTCCCTAATGTGTGCTCTCATGTGTACATCCTAGTACTGTCGCAGGACAGGAGGACTGCTGGCTGCTTACTCAGACGCTGATCCAGACAGCCACTCTTCAGCTCAAGGTGTGTCTCAACGTTCAGTGTCTGGCTCTGCACAGCTTCACTGACCTGCATCCAGGTAAAACGCCACCACTTACAAACAACTTGTACATTATTCAGCTGCTTTTTCATTAAGCGTCAACTACTGAAGCCTCACACATTCTCATTACTCTTGGTTCATTGTCCTCCGTCATGTCAGAAGCTGCTCTGTATTTGTTCTATTAATATCTCAAACACAACAGATGAAATGATGGGTGTACTTCTGGGAATCATTCACTGATTGCTTCAAGGTGGAAGCTTCTGCATTTGCAAAAATGTTGCTGATTAGACTTTTAATCAATTGCAATCAGTACTTCTCTGATTGGCCTAAAGGGGGCACCACAACTAGGAATTATGAGTCTATGTCCAATATCTTAAGATTCCAGTAAAAAGCACTTGTCCCCTTTTTCTCGCAGTATCATTTGTCACTCATTTTGCACCCCTTTGCCTTCTAAGACTCATTTATTAGGAACATGTTTTCAAAATGTTTTACATGTTTGAGTGTTGATGAAGACCAGACAATAATCTGAATTTGGCCCGTCGTTAGCTTTTTGAATGAAGATGTTGATTTTAGTTTTTGTTCCAGGTTTGTTCAACATCGGGAACAGACTGCTGGTCAGTATCGACCTGTTTCTGAAGATCAGGGCCGGTATCAAACTGGGCCAACCCCCCCCTCAGGCAGCCAGGACTGTACTAGACCACACCCCCAATCACCCTGGTAAAAACACTGGATTCAACTCTATACACACAAATGAATGAACTCTGCAGCTGTGTTCTACTTTAATCTCCATCTGGTATTATTAACATCTTCCTGTTTTTTTACAGTATGTTGTGTTTTTCAAGAATTTCATTGTGTCTTCCCTCTCTTGCATCAGTCCACGCTCTGAGTCCGGAGGAGTTGTCTCACATTCAGGAGCTCCTCCTGAGTGGCTACTGGGCCTTTGAGTGTCTGACTGTGCGTGATTACAACGACATGATCTGCGGCGTCTGCGGCGTTGCTCCCAAACTGGAGATTGCACAGCGATACGCGAGCAACGTACTGGAGCTGAAGAATGTGGAGGTGAGAGCAAGAAAAATCAGAGTATGGCATCATACTTAAAGCTGTTTAGCAGGGGCAGTATCATACAGTATGACCTCCACATGTAAAGAAACTATGAAACTATATCCCGACTTTGCTTTTTCAACATTTCCAAAACTCTATGATTCAACGGCTGGCTCAATTTGATTTAATGCTGCAGGAGTACGGGGTTTTAGTGCCAGTAGTGCTATCCAGAGTCGAGCCATGAGGCAGTGACCTCTCCACATGCTTACGCACATTTCATCCTGTCCACAGTTCACCTGGCCTGAGGCTTCAGTCTCCGATGAGGTGCACGTGGACGACTTCTGGCTGACCATGGAAAGCGAAGCTATCGAGCAAGCGACTTTCCCCACCGACATCCCGATCACACGAGTGGACGCTTCTATCATCGCTCCCTTCATTCCCCCGCTGATGAGGAGTCCCACCGTCATCAACACGGAGAAGGACAAGGTCCCGTCACACACACAGCAGCCCTCAGGTACACCACGATGGGTTAATCCTGTGGACATATTCAGTAGAGAATGTGGAGGATATTGTTTATGAGTCTGAAATGAGGGAGACGTGGCTCCATAGAGAATGAGATGAAGAAGATGATTAATTCAGAGGGATTATATATGCTTTGTTTGTTATGGATGGGATGATGATGTGAATGTCATGGGAGTGTTCCACTTGTTAAGTTATCCTCCCATGCAGTACAGATTTACATTGTTTCAGGAATTCTATGAGTAATATGTTTTATACATAACAAGTTTAATTTGGTCACAGGGCATTAAGTGGAACATAAAAACTCATGGTTCTCATCATCTGTTGTAGGAGATCCATCAGTGTTGGTGCGTCTCATCCACGATGGTCAGCTGAGACTCGACAAGATTGAAGATCACAGTGAGGACGAGCTGAGAATAATACTGGAGCGCTGCGGGGCGAGCATCAGCCCAGACTCCACTAAGGTAGGCGTGTGTGTGTGAGTGTTCATGACTGGAAGGAAACACGTTGACCATATGGTACTAGACCAGCGGTCAGCAACCTGCGGCTCTTTAGCTCCTCTCCAGCTCCTCTCCAGCTCCTCTCCAGCTCCTCTCCAGCTCCTCTCCAGCTCCTCTCCAGCTCCTCTCCAGAGGCTCCCTGTAGATTGAAACAAAATTAGTGGAAATGAATAACTGTTTTTTTTGTTTACAATTTAATTTTTATTTATCATTGTTGTAGGTCTATGGTACGACGGAGTATTAGAGCCATTGTTAGTACATTGTCTCTTCGTCCCTCACTGCATTAGACTTATATACTATATACTTAGACTATAAACTGTGTTACCTTCATCACAATGATCAAATGTTTTGCGGCTCCAGGCAGATTTATTTTATTTTTGATAGTAAAGGTTGCTGGAATACGAGTGTTACTGTTTGATTAAATAAAAGCCTCCTTTCTGTCTCTCTGTGTCAGAATGAGCTGCTGGCCTCCCTGATCTCCTTGTACACACTCGTCCATGGTGGCCTCTCCACGGCCCCACAGCCCCCCCCACACATCACCGCTGGCAAGCTGTCCAAGGTCTGCCCCCATAAGGTAAAAACAACCTGGTCATATATTCATTCATTATCTGTAACCGCTTATCCTATTCAGGGTCTCAAGGGGAGTGGGGGGGGTCTGGAGCCAATCCCAGCTGACATTGGGTGACGGCAGGGTTCACCCTGGACAGGTCTCCAGACTATCACAGAGCTGACACATAGGGACAGACGCTCATATTTACACCTACAGACAATTTAGAGTCATCAATGAACCTAACCTGCATGTCTTTGGACTGTGGGAGGAAGCCGGAGAACCCCACGCTAACACGGGGAAAACATGCAAACTCCACATATCACTGCTGTGAGGCGACAGTGCTACACACCCCACCACCGTGTGGCCCCATGTCATATGTGAAAAACAATATGTTAGCTAAGCACAGTGAAAATCTAAGCTCTAATGTCCCCTGCATCTGTTCAGACCTCTGAAAGGGGTTTCAGTGTCTCTCCTGTTCGTGTCTCCAGGTGGTGTGCGGCTCTAAGTACCTGGTGAGAGGAGAGACGGCTCGAGACCACGTAGACCTGCTGCTGTCGTCCCGCTACTGGCCCCCGGTCTACGTCAGCGACTGCGCCCGTCAGGTGGCGCTCTGTGCCGACATGCAGTACCCAGAACAGGCGACCCAGATGTGGGGCAGGAACCAGGGCTGCTTCTCGGACCCTTTCGAGAAGCCAGAGGTGAGTGATTGAAATCTAATCCAATCATCTGTATCTATTTATTATAAAATATTACAGCTATAGTCACATATGAGTTAAGAGAATTCATCAATCAATCTTGTTTTCTGAATGTCTGTGCTCAGCCTTAGCCTTTTGTATCCACTGATTCACAGATACAACCTGTAATACAGCACATCTGTTTATATCAAGAGAACTGGATGTCTCATGCTGTATACGTATATTTGGCTCATAGTGTGTTCCTGTCTTTAGTTTGTATCGTGCGCTGAGCTACAAGACCAGCCGTACAGCGCCGACCTGACGTTGGTCGCAGAGAACCAGCAGGTCCACCCCATCACCAAATCATCTTGTTGCTGGCTGGTTCATCCTCCTGGAGCAGCCCAGGAGGAGCCCTCTGCTCTTCCTTCAGAGCACCACTCGATGGTCCTCTGCAGAGACCTGGAGCCCTACGTCGGCCCAACGGCCGAGCTGGAGAAAGAGGAGGAGGATGACGAGGGGGCGGAGCAGAAAGAGCAGACGGACGGAGCCGAGAACGACTCCGCGGAGAACTCGGAGGACTGTTACTCGGTGAGCCGTGCGCGGCGGCAACCCGTGGTTTTCAACAACACGGCTTATTACTACCTTTACAACCGTCTGGTGGATTTCCTCACCAGCAGAGACATCGTGAGCCAGCAGATCAACCAGGTGGTGAAGGCCTGCCAGCCCGGGGAGGTGGTGATCAGGGATGCTCTGTACCGACTGGGAGTGGCACAGATCAACACGGAGAAAGAGGAGGATGAAGGAAGTGGGGCGGGGTGGCACACACAAGACGGAGGGACGGAGACGAATGAGGTTGTGCTTCCTGAATAGAAATATTGAGAACAGACGATCAACATGCAGGCAGAGGGACGGACTGAATGTAAAGATGGCTGCATGCAAAGATGATAAGAGACGGCCGTGAGGAGAGATGGAAGCGACACGGTGCTAAACACAAGTACCTTACTCTTAGACGAGTAGAGGGGTCAGCAACCTGCGTCTCTTCAGCCCCTCTCCAGTGGCTCCCTGTGGACTTTTAAAAATGGAAATGAATGACTGTTTTCCGTTTACATTTTCATTTTTATTTATCATTGTTGTAGGTCTAATGTACGACGGAGTATTAGGGCCGCATTGAGGATCATAAGGTTAAGAGAAAAAAGTCGTAGTATTGTAAAGTAGTAATTTTACGTGTTATGACTTCATTCTCGTAATATCACAACTTTTTTTCTCGTAACGTTATGACTTTATTCTCGTAATATTCTGACTTTATTCTGTAAATCTCAGATGTTTTTTCCCTCAATGTGGCCCTAATACTCCGTAGTCCATTGTCTCTTTGGCCCTCACTGCATTAGACTTATATTCTATATACTTAGACTATAAACTGTGTTACCTTCATCACAATGATCAAATGTTTTGCGG